>JBCIKM010541860.1:0-17846 GCA_039654465.1 Melibe viridis | reverse complement strand
AGAGAGAGAGAGAGAGAGAGGGAGAGAGAGAGAGAGAGAGAGAGAGAGAGAGAGAGAGAGAGAGAGAGAGAGTGAGATAAAATAATGATGTGGGGAGAGTTGGCCAGTTTGTGGGGAGAGTTGGCCATACCGATTTTATCGATTGTTCTGTTAGGTACACTTACACTGTTCAACATGATCTAACTATTTTCATGGTTTCGGACTAAAAAAATCTATTCAAAATCTGTCATATTACTCAAAGTCATTACTGTTAATTAATTTCTTGTGTAAAACTTTATTTTCAAACCTGATTTTACAATAAAACCTCGAGCAGCAACCACTGAACTCAGATATCATTGGCAGTTGATTCCCTCCCGTCATCACTGACAACTTGAAGCACAACACATTGTTTATTTATTGGAGGTTTTAAGGCCCCACGACACACGAGGGTCATAGAGGAGCCCACAACAGCACTTTGAAACATGTCAGGACTAACTGCAGACAAAAGTACTCAAAAGTGAAACCGGAAATTAAACGGCATTACCACAACCGGTTGCCAAATGTAAACACTCTTTTCTTGTTTAAGATTCTGTCTAATCAATTGAATCAGAACCAGACGTAATAAGCTATATTCAAATAGTTTTTAAAAAATGTATTCTCCCACGTCTTGCAATTTTGATAAGACTGTTCTTGTCGAAGGCGAAAAGTTCTCTAGACCAGAGTTGGAGTCCCATTGTTGTGTTAGTATTGCCGAAACCGATAGTCAACCAGATGATATTGACTCCATCGATGCTGATGTAACTTGTCAGCTCAAACTGAAAAGGGATATCACAATCGGCTCATCAGAAGATCGTCGTTCTGCTGGTATTGAGTCTATGTTGATGACGATGCAGGCTGGAGAGACTAGTCATTTCCATGTTTGGTGGGCTGAGTTGGAAAAATTGCATCACCATCACAAATCTGATGAATTATCACAGGAGCAGCACATTATAATCTCTCTTTACAGTTTTTCACCAAAAAAGCCAATATGGCAATTAAGTTGTGAGGAAAAATATGAGTTATCGTTATTGCATAAAAACAAAGGAACTGGGTTATTTCAGGAGGATCAAATAGAAGCCGCCTTTTACCAGTTTTGTGTAGCGATGAAGTACCTCATTTCTGTGCTGTATAAACAAGACATTGCTGAGATAGATCGTGAGCGATGTAAAAAACTAAAGTGTATTTGTCACATCAACATGGCTGCATGTCAGTTGAAGTACAATAATTTTGAGAGTGTGATTGAGAACTGTACCAAAGGGCTTTCTCTGGATCCATGGAACGTGAAAGGCTTGTACCGTAGAGCTTCTGCATACAAAGCCATTGGCAGTGTGGAGCAGGCTCGGTAGGTTTTTTCAAAAGAATTGGTCTTATTTATCAGTCTAAGAGAAGACATGGGTCAATAAAGCTATTCAACTGTCTGACTGTAAATCAGAAGACCTTCTCTCTGTCTGAAATATTGTAACATGCCAAAAAGGCAGGTTGTCTCATCATGTGTTACATGTTGGTTGTTTACCAGGGATGTAATAATAATAATGATAATAACAATAATGGGCATTTGTAACTCACACAAACTATCCCCACCTTGGTAGAAGGTTCTAGGCACTAAAATTAAAAATAAAAAAAGATCATTGCAGTACCATAATTATATTTACACTTATACTCTCACGGACACAAAAACACACACTCTCTATCATACGCTCACACTCACACACACACACACACATACACATACACACACACACACACAAATGCTTAATAACTAAACACTCAACAATCAATCTCGTCAAGCCATGGACGAAAGAGGAAGGTCTTCAGATGTTTTTGAAAGATTCAGGTATTGTAAAGTGCTGAGACCAAGGTGACGAATGTGAATAGGTGCTATATCAATATCATATTTATTTTTTATTTGTTCAATAAAGGGAGAAGGGATAAGTTAGTAAGACAGGTGATGCAGGGTGAAAGTAATAAGCTTCTTAGCCCTGCTCTGGCCCACAAGTGCATTGGCTACATCCATCTAATTTAAAAGCAATACCTTATACTATTCACATCTAAATCTGATTTGTCACTCTAAAAGACTAAAACTAATTTTATTCTACATTTCTTGAAGAGATCTCTGAATTTTTTTTGTTTGTTTTATGGGTTTTTTTGTGCATATGTGAAAATTCTGTTTAGTGCTAGGCTTAGAGCTAGAGGTACATTCAGTGTGTGCTGTGGACTGCACAGAAATAACACCTAGACCATAATGTTTCCATTGATGAAATCGCCATGCTTGTACAATAAACACATAGCATGGTTCTTTTTAAACATAATATGATGTTATGGAAGACTATTTCAAGAAAAGATTTCAAACAAGCTTACTTATTTGCTATGGTGGTAATACTTAATTTTTGGGTAGTATTTGTGTTTTTTCTGTGTTTGATCATAGTCCAGAGATATTATGTTTTTGTAAGTTGTCCTCTTCATCTTCATCTTAACTGACAGCCTCAGCTGTGCCGAGTATCTTTATAATAGTCTGTGTTTTGTTTTGTTTGTTATCCTTATCCCTTCATACTGCCTTAGCAGTTAGCTCCAAGGAGTTGGGTAAAACTCTGGATCACAAGAAATGATGACAGGCAGATGATCAGTCTACCGTGCCTAATCTTGCGTGGCATAATGAGGAGTATTACTCGATTTTAAGCCAAACAATAGTTGCTGTTGCCTTTGGTGGTATCTGCTCCTTGAAAAAGACCAATGAGCCGATGCGTATAATAATCAGTGGTAGGAATTAATTTGAAATTTTGCCCTGACAGTAGCCTTGCGGCCTAGTCATTTTGATTTTTTACTGCTTGGGGTTCTTTTATGCTTGTAGCCTACACAGAGACCTCCAAGTTTACATAATATCTCTGATAAGATTAGGTGCTCGATCCTACCAACCAAGGGTTGGCGTCTGCCCACAAAAATGACCTGTCGTTTTCACTTCTCTGTCACCTTTTCCCCATTGTAATTGTCATTGTGATGGCATAAAGAGAACGCTTTTATAGTATAGATACAGTGAATGTTTACACACAATGTGTTTTGATAATTACCTGGTATCATGACATGTAGATCTTTAATAATGTTGTTAACGATACATTTCTTCTTTTTTTCCTTCTCCTCTGTACCTCCTACTCCCCCCCCCCTACCCTACCCAAATCTACTCCATCCAGCACTGACCTGATCAAAGTTATCAAAAAAGAGCCAAAGAACAAAGTTGCTGCAGACCTTCTAGAGTCTTTGATGTCACCACAGAAGGAGAATAAAATTTGATAACATTATACCTTTTTTGTTTAGTTGCGTGCTATTTTTAGTGGATACCAAATTGATCTTTCTCACACAATGATGACTGTATTCATGAGAGAGTCTGTTTTGACCAGATTTCATTTTGTTTTCAGTGGGTGGCTGTTGGGTATACCTAGTGGGCACTTCTACCTCTATTTTTCTTTTCTTCTGCACTGAAAATATTGCTATACTTTTTCTCCTTTTCTTTTGTGCTCTGTTTTTGTTGTCTTGCTTATAACTCAGTAGTCATCCCGTTTCGTGCCTTTTGGTACATAACTCCAATGTCACAATCGTGTCACAAGTTAGATGTACTGAGTATGTGTGTACACCAGGGGATTTAGAGATCCTGGGTCTTCCTGGACCATTTTGCTGTTATGGGTGGTTGCGAATATTTATTTTTGTTTGGAGAGATATTTTTTTTCATTGTAAATACAGTAATTACTCTGTGACATCAGTTTATGTTTTGATTTTTGTTTGTTTTGTTGATTGATGGTTTTAGGGCACCATGTCACATGAGGTTCACAGAGGGGCCAGTAAGAAAGTAAGATGTTTATTTTTTAATGCAAATCATCTCTCTGCTAATCTTATTTCCCCCTTAGACCCCTCTATGACCCTAGTGTATTGTGGGGCCCTAAAATGCCCAACAAAATAACATAATAATTTTGTTCTAAAAAAAATTCAAGAGCCAAATTCTCCCACCATCCTTATAACATACCTTCTCTGATAGAATCAGTTGCTCAATCCTACCACTAGGGTTGGTCTCTGACTTAAGTGGAAACATCAGTGGCAGAACCAATTCCTGAGGTCATGAGCTTAGCAATATAAGGTTATAAGCAATGTGAAGAATATAATGTTATAAAGAGGAACCCTGTATGAAATGTAAAATTAGTGAGAAAGACCGTTTATAGTATATGCAGTTATTTTGGGATATTGTTGTTTACAGAAGAAACAAAGTTTGAGAAAAATCTTATGTTAATCGGAAAAAAATCCTTCAGCGTTTATTTATTTTACATTAACAATAAAATCTGGCATCTTTCAAACCAGTTTATTAATTTTGATTGTCTACATCAATGGAATCAATTACATTACGATCACAGCAGTGGAAAACAATTTTATTTACATGATTTGTACACTCTAAATTTTAAAAAAGTCTGTTTGCTTTTGGCCATAGTGATATAAATAAGACATCATCTCAATTCACAGGAAATAAAGTGACATGAGTATATGTATACAATAATGAGTATAAGTATAATATGTGAAAACAGCTTTCACTTCCATGATAAAACAAGGTATGAAAATAAAATATAAAGACAATCACAAAAATTGTCCACTTGCAAATTAAATTCAACATTTGACAAAATTTGCACCCTTTTCTAAGTCATTCCCTTCAAAGAACATTCTTTGACAATTGACATAGACAATTTTTATTCATCCCACATAAAATATCAGCAGTTTGAATTTTGCCTGAGAGATGGCGGAAGATTTAAGATAATAAAATACAATAAATTCAATGATAATGCTGTTTTTTGCGATTGCTCATTTTGACAACAACAAGAAAGCTGAATGGACAATGAGACAGCAAGGGGCAGAGAACTGTGGCATGGTGAGATAATTCATGAAGCCTCCACAACCTGGAGGAAGCCGGGAACTATCCTCCTACTTCAATTTCACATCAACGATACTGTAGATGGGGCAGCAGTGGTCAAAGACAAATGATAAATAAATGGATCAATTTTTAAAAAAGATATCTTTCTTTTTCAAGTCTTAATGTTACTCATCAAATGATTAAGTTTACACAAAACGTGACATGCATGCTTTGCAACAGGTATTTAAAATCTTGTATAAGAAGATTTCCCTTATCACAATTTTTACAGTCCTACTTTTCCATTGATTCTTGAACCATTTGTTCCTCTGAATTTGATCAAGCCCAACAAAGTTATGTGTTGCTCTGTGCTGTGTGGCAACTAGCCTTTTGTATAGACACTGCAGTATTGGCGGGTTATTCTTTTATTCAGTCTCCTTACAGTATGCATATTTCATAGGTCATGAGCAGTGTTTGACAGCTATAAACCAACTATTGAAAACCGCACACTTCTTCAAAAGTATTTCCTTCAAGATATCAGCAATACTTTTGGAAATAAAGACAATTATGACCATGACTCTTGTTTTAGGTAACATTAATATTTGAGGGGGGAAAAGTGATAACGAAAAAGGTAATAACTTTCTTTGGCATGTACCAATGAAAATACTGTAGAGGAAATAGGTAAAAATTATTTCATTATCCTTTTGGCAGGAAAACTTTCAACATTTTATCGCAGCAAAATATTCATTGCAAGTTATTTTATTTATGAGAAATTATAATCTCTGTATGTTTTAGGAGGATGTATGGAATTTAATCACTGAGTAATTGGGCCTCCATGAAAGCAACTTAATGAATTGAACTGAAGCCAATATTATCTAAGAACCCTCATAGCTTTCATGCATATACGAACCCTCATAGCTTTCATGCATATACGAACCCTCATATCTTTCATGCATGTTGTGCTGTATTAGACTTGCACATTAGATTCTGTGAATCTTTTTACTCAAACTGCAGAAGTATATTTATGACAAAGACAATTTACTGGCTGAAATCCTTATCAGTTGCATGACCAGTATATTTTTTATGTACATAATTTTTCATAAAAATCTCTCTGTCCTCACATTTAACTTCATTTTGCTCCTTCAGAGACAATGGTCCATACTCCAATCAAATTATTATTATTTTTTTTTACTGGTCGTTTCATTTCCCTATATGCAAGCAAAATTAATTACAAATCATTAATGTGCACCTGTCCCTATATGCAAGCAAAATTAATTACAAATCATTAATGTGCACCTGTACACTGCACCCCGATCCACCCCAGACTGTTCCAGAACACAATATTATCTACTCCTCCTCCCCCTTTTTCTCCTCTTCAGCTGTTTTCACAGGTGTTTTTGATTTTCTCTCATCAGTATTTTCCTCACCCTGGGATAATTTAGAGCCATCTTCATCAGCTGCACTCTCAACTTGACTTGCAAAATTTTCCATTTTCAGCATTGATTCATCCATATCCTCAGTCTTATTTATTGAATTGAGAACCTCATTATTTTGACCAATCAAATTTTCTGGTTATCTCCCCTGCTTGTATTTGTATTCCCACCGGAACCACTTTCTGCCTGCACCTCTGGATAAGTCTTTACTTCCTTAGGACCACTTTCTGCCTCTTCAGAGAAAGCCTTCACTTCCCCTGCAGACATATTTGGTTTTGGTTTCGTCACAGACTCTTGATGTGTCTCTTCTGGCGTCAACTCTTCATTATGTTTTTTTTCGTCAACCTCAACTTGTTCTGCAGTCTTATTTTGTACAGGATCTTGCTCACACTCAACTCTTTCTTCACTCTGCTCCTCATCTTTGGTTTCTTTCACCCCGTCAGTCAGGTTTTCTACCTCTCCCTTACTTTCCAAGACATTGCTTATCTCTTCACCTACTATTAAATCAGTAGTTTGAGCATGATAAGCTTCATTGTCTCTGTCTGTTGTCTGTTCATTATCAGGCAGGAAAAAGAAACTGCCTGGAGGTTCTACAAGGTCTGACTGTTCTGTTTCTTTACTTCC
Organism: Melibe viridis; assembly: GCA_039654465.1. NCBI lineage: Eukaryota > Metazoa > Mollusca > Gastropoda > Nudibranchia > Dendronotidae > Melibe > Melibe viridis. Next base: position 10,892 of record JBCIKM010541860.1, on the reverse strand, counting down.
TGCACTTTCTTCTCTCTCTTTACCCGCAGAGGTGGAATCCTTCCAAGACTCTTCCAGAGCATCGACGACACCCTTACTTTCACATTCCTCCTTCACATCACCTCCGTCTCCCTTTATCCTATCAATATTCTCTCTCTGCCCAGCAACAATTCCAGCCTCAATTCTAGTAGTGTCTCCTTCACCACTTCTTCCTTCTCCTGTTTGTGTGTCCTCACCCACAATAATTCTTTCCTCTAAGCCAAACTCATTATTTCTACTCCCTGTATCTACCCCATCGTCTCCCCCTTTGAACCCATCATGAAGAAGAGATAGAAGCTTCATCTCCCCACCTTCCATTTCCCCTTCAATTGGTGAAACCAAATCGTGGCTAAAAAATCTTGCACTGTCACACACAAGCTCAGGAGAATTTCCAGAACCTTCAGAATTCAATCTTGCTGAATCAAATCTGTCATCATGGATGTTGTCACACTGCATCTCTAAATATTGCTGCTCTTCTAGACTTATCTGCCGCCCTGTATTTATCGGCTCTACCTCTCCTTCATTTAGGTCTATTGCATTGTTGTTGCTATTTTCATCCTCGTTATCCTTCCCCGCATCATTATCATCCTCTTTTTGCTCACTTTCATCAGCAGCGTTTGCAGACACTTGAGACTCTGTAGCAGTAGCCTCAGACTTTGCTACGCTCTCATTGGTGCTGGAAATGTCCTCTTGACGAGAGGAGCCGTGCTCTGCTTTACAACTACCTACCTCCTCAGCGGGGATATCTACATTTAAAAATGTCTCTTGCACTTTCTCTTTCATCTCATTTTTCCCATGCTGTTGCTGTTGCTGTGACCTTTGAGCTCTCTTTGGGGCAACATGGGTTACTGTAATCTGGGATACCATCACTTCCTGTGTTTCCTCTTCCGTTTCCACTTTCTTTTCATCCTCTGTTTTAGCCTGCGGGATGACAGCATGAATTTTCCTAATCTGTTTTCTCGGCCCATCTCGATCGGTGGATTTTCTTTCATCCGCTTCCGACTCTTCCATTTCATTCACCTCAAACAGAGGAGCCATGGACAGTGAGTCCCAGGATTTCAAATCTTTTCTTGCTCGATACTCATTGGAATCCTTGGGTTCAGGAGAGGGAGGGGGAGGGGCGGGGGACTCAGCAGTCCTCTTCTCATCCATCACCTTACGGGCGTAGTCCCTCTCCAGCCCTTTGCTGCCAGGGTCTGCTTGACCTCTTGACCTCCTACCAGAACGTCCACTCAAGGCGGGTTCAGAAATGGATGACCGAGGAACCATTTTCTCAAAGGAGGACTCGGATATCAGCGGCCATTGCTCGGGAGATGGACACGACTCCACAGATCTGGCACTCTTTGGTGGCGTCGGAGATATACCTGGTGGGCGAAAGTAGAAGAATGTCCAGTGAAAGCTGAGTTAATAATAATAAAGATCATCAACCCTGAGATTTGATGAAAAATCAAATGAATGGATTGCAGTAGAGGAAAATTTTAAGCAACTCTCAAAACTTGGATATTTAGATCAGAAAGTGTTTTTATTTTAAGACTAGTTTATCAACCTCGGTAAGAGAAGGGGATTTTGACTATAAAGCAATATTGATGCAGTTATTTTATGTAGCCAGAGTATAATCAACACATAGCCACAATATCCACATCCAGAGGAAATGCAACTAACCCTGTGCAGGATAATCATAACCTAAATGATGATGCGAGTCAGGCGTAGATAGGTACCTGTGTTGATGTTGGTCATGGTAGACGTCTGCAGTACCAGTCGTGGCAGCTCCTCCAATTTTTCACCCAACGTTCCATGGGATGAAGCCACCATTGATCCTTCAACATCCACCTCCCTGGCTGTTTCTTTAATTGTATCCAGGGCTGGGGGGAAAAGAGCAGAAAGTTGTGTTGATATCCATCAAATGAATGCATCACTGTAAGACTGCCACCTAATGTACATTATTTCACAAAGATGTGAAATGCCCTTAGATATTTATTTTTTATAGTAAATCCTCTCTCTACTCTTTTTGATTTGACCTGTTCTCTCTTTGAACTAGTGATTCTACCATCTTACATTCCCCCTGGGCCCCTCTATTATCCTCATATTGTGAGCCCCTTAAACCACCAACAAACATACACAAAAAATGACATCAGTTCCTACAAGGCTTCAGTTTAGTTAGTTAGTTTTAATTTTAACCTTTTTCCTTCTAGGTGTGTCTTATGATCTAAACATACCTTTCTCATCAGGAGTTGCAGGAACTGCAGGGTCCACCATTGCAGGTGACGTAGCAGCCATTGGCATTGAGTGCTGTTGTAGACCGCCTGCTACAGCGCCGCTACCTGGAGATGACAAGAAGGTCGATTCTCGCATGTCACGGGAAGAAGGTTGTGCCTTAATGGACAGGTTGATAGTGATTTGGGTGGGTTCACGGGACACTTCCCGCAGGTTGGGGGCACTCTTGGTGGGGGACATGAAGGTGGCAGGGGTCCCAGCAGGTGCCACAGGAACATTGGTGGACAGAGCTGGCGACACTGAGTGTATGGCAGCCTCATACTGGATAATGGAAGATAAAATAAATTAAAAATGCTACCAATTGGATTAAAACTACTGACCTTCTTTATCAATACTCAGAAAAAAGTTTACACCAGCTTTGTAACATGATTAGCTCTACCTACTCTTCCTGCCCTTTAAAAGCAAACAGATTTTGCCCCTCCTTTTAAGTTTTGTCTGATGCACATTCATGTTTTGTGCATCAGTAATAAGAAATTGTATTTTCCTAAAGGCAGAGTGTTCTGAGTACATTGTACAATGTTAATTAGGCCCAAGAAATATATTATGAGAGTTTATTGAAAAACCACATGAAAACAGTAAAAGCCACCCTCAGATGTAGCCCTCACACTTAATTGCCTTCTACCAGGTGACTCATAAAAAAGGGACCACTCCAAATCTGCAATAAGTCGTAACCAATGCACATATTGTAATACAACTTTACAGAAAGTGGGACTGACTAACCGCATTTTATGTGTTAAAAATTCAGTTACGTTGGTTGGCGGTGTGCAAAGTTATGGCAGTTATTCTTAATGTTATTTTTCTGGTGCATGCTGAAAAATATTTCAGTGACCGACTAAGATATTCCCCAATCCCAGACTTACCTCCTTCACCATCTCAATATAGCCAACCCCTGACATTGGGGCATTGACCTTGACAGTAGTGCCGTGATCAGAGTAGACTCCGCTGAAAGAGCTGCGGTCACTTGAGGGTGGAGAAATCATTGGCCCTGAAACAGACCACAGTGTTGCACATTATAAATGTGCACAGGTAAATAAGTAACACCCAGCATTGCATCTTGAAAATTACCTATTAATCTGATCAACTAGTCAGCTTTTGATAGTTGCTCCAAATTCTAATGATAGAAAAGGGTTTGTTTTTCTCCCTGTGTGAACTTCAGTCCTATAAGATAGGAATAAACTACTTTAAATAAACTCATAAAATAAGAAAAGTTTCATCTAGATGGTCATTCCAGTGGAAGCTGAAATTATTACTTTAAGGTTTGGACTGTAATATTGTCACTCTCAATGGGTAGAAAATAGAGTGCACAATGGTATGGCATAATTGCAAATGGTAAGCATTAAGGTACAACAAAGCAAAGAAAACAGAAGCTATTGAAATATAGGACCAAAGTGCAACCCAACTGGACATAACTATACTAACTCTAAATTTTTGTAAAAATAAAAAACATCAATTTGTGGGTTGAGGGGAAAACTTTTGAGACAATCGAGTACAAATGTTAAGCTCTAAAGGGAACTCAGTGTGTTTAAATAATTTTCCATAAAACAAATCCGAGAAACGGTCATTTGTCAGTGACTGTGATTTTAAGTCTTTATTGTTCAATGACTGTTCAGGATTACAGATTAACTCATTTTTCAGGGTTTTGCAGTTATAACAATTTGCCTCTCAAGCGCGATATATACCAAAGTCATAAGTGACACAAAAAAGTTCATAATGTTTCAATAATGGCATTCATGTTGTTCCACCATCCAAACAGTCTTTGCCTAGATTTAAGAAGGATTTAGTTTTTACTTCCATTTTAATTCCTCCAAATCCAACCACTGCATGGCGCACTGTTTCATTCTTTTTTTTTTGCGTTAAGTATTAAGCATGCTGATAATGACTTCAGGAAATAACCAGCTCAGCTGTTTGTAGTTACTTGATTGAAACTTACCCAATGTGAAGTCTATGGAATCTTTGTTGTTGTAGACAAAGGCTTTGGTGGTCCTTACACCACTGGGCAGCTCAGGAAGCCCCAGGCAGATGGCAGGAAGTTTGCTTCTGAAGTTGGGGCCTCTTGCTGACTCGGGAGCCTCTATCAACTTGCCAGGGCGAACCAGCTGGTAGGTACTTTGTGAGTTAGCTGGAGTAAGATTTGTGACAACAGTATGTGAGGGGAGTGATTTAAAAATGAAGGCTTTGTCAGTTTAAAAGGGAACAGAAACTTCAATGTTATTTGAATGCGTACATGCTTCAAGAAATATGGAAACAGAACAAAAAGAGCACATTCGACTTTATTGTGTGCATAATAAAATTGTTTTATAAGGTGAGTTAATTAGGGTTTCGGAGGAAGGAGTGAGAGCTGTACCCTGACAATTTAAAAAAAAATAACACAATTTTATTGATTATAATAATAATAATGTAGTTTATTTCTAACGCGCCTAATCCACTGGGGCGGCTCTATACGCACACAAAAAATGTACAATTTCCATTTTCAATATATAGTACATAATAACATTTATCATCAAATTAAAAGATTTTGAGGAAGTCTGGCATGCATGAAATTCAATAAAATACCCGTCTGTAAATGACATTAGAAATTATATATAAGAAACTGACCCCAATGTGCTTACATAATTCAAGTCTGATATGAACACTGAGCCACTAACCAGTAATTTTTGGCAAAGGTTTTGTGTAGCGGGGAAAAGACTCCCAAGAAGAGCCATCGTTGAAATCCTTCTCTTGCACTGGTGTGTTGGCAGAACTCATATGCTCTACGGCTCTGTCATCGTCTAGTTGGAAGACTTGTCTTGGGGGGGCAGGGAGAGACTGTCGAAGATCACCTCTTGGTGTTGTCTTATGAATGTTCATTTTCTGTTGCTTAAGGAGTTCTCTTGTGCTCAACAACCTTCGAGCACTTTCATTATCTTGAACATATTCCTGTACAATGTTGTGTAATTTACCTTTTGAGGTGAAATCACTGTTATGAATTAGAGAGAAGTAAAATGTTAAAATCCTCAGCTATTTTGTACAAATTTCTTTTTAAATAAGGGCTAAAAATGAAACTACTTTCCTTAACAGCAGCTGTTACTATTACAATAGGAAAAGCAGCACCTATAAGCTTAACTGTATGAAATGACACAAGTGTACTTTTATCATTACTTCTTCTAGGGTAAGATTTTCACTGGCTGCATTAAGTTCCTCTCCAGTTTTACCCAACTTAATGTTTAGGAGCAGCTTCAGGATTAAAAAAACAAACATATATATTTATATAAATGCTCTCCCTCGCAAGAGCAAGCCCTGGAACTAGATGGCAATCTAAGAAAATGGGGAAAGTACATTAATTGGGACACTGGTGGCGGATGCTTCAGTGGTGAAAATCGCCATTCTGGTAGTGGCCAAGAAAATGGATGCTGATGCATGCCCATGTTTCAATGCCAATTCCAACCATATCAAACTTTCCTTGAGGTTGTTTTTTTTTCTTCCTTTATATGGCCTTGTCACTCCTCAGCATTGTACCTACACTATTTTCTTTGACCAGCAGCCAAGTTGCAGATCTAGAACTAGAAAAAGAAAATGAAACCATACTGAGTAAAAAGAAGGGTACATCTACCTAGTCATTGAATAGATACAATACCTTTTCTTAGTGTGCTCCAAAACTTTCACCAGTACATCCTTGGGAAGGGCCAGCAGTTTATTGATCCTGAGTAAAAGTAAAAGGTGAATGTTTCAAAGATGGGACAAATTTCCAGTCAAATTTCTTAACCCCCTGACTGCAGGAGTAGTGAAGTGACGATTTCTAGCCATCCTTTAACTGCAGGAAGAGGCCATGCCTGCTTCACAGTGTGAAAATAACACACTACACATCCTATGACAATGTCATTTGTCTATTTTGATGCTTAAACCAGTGGGATATTACAAAAGAAGTCATATGAGTATGATGTTAACCTCATTCTATATCTAAAGGAATAGTTGGTTCAAGACCAATTTTTTGCAACTCATGATTTCTGTCCATAATTTCTGTTCTAAACAATAGTTTACACTTTTTCTTACACGGAAAGTAAAAATTGATAAATAATTAGGTGTTTGGTGCATAAATGTACCCATAAAATTTAATTTTGAGCTTTAAAACTATTTTTTTCTTATAATTATACAAATTCTTTAAGTCTGCTATTTGAGTTTGTAACTAAAAAGATACCCAGATAAAAACAGGATCATTTTGAACTTCATTTTCCCACCTTTCTGATGATATCAGGATCGAGATTTAAAGAGAGTATTTTGTTGTTGAAGTAAACCACTAGTGAACTGAACATTGAAAAACTGAAACCTTGTCATGAGCGGTAGGTAAATTCTTATCACATGTCAAGCAGGCAGCCAATCAAGGAGTTAAACTTAACAATGTTTGATACCAGCAATAAGAAAATGGCATGCTCAGTGCTTGATTTATTCTTTCAGGTCCTTTAAACATCAGAAATAGTTGTGACACTCGTATTTCCCCCTTGTAATAGACAGCATTGCTCTTAAAAGGTTCAAAATAGAGTATTTACTGGCAAAACAGTTTTGTATTCTCATTTAAATGCCAACATTCACCTGGTCCCATAGCTGGCTGAATGACATTTCACAGTACACATTCAATTCAATTCCATATATCTCTTTTTCAGTGGTCTCAAAAAGGGCAACCACAAATTTGGTCTGCGCTTAATGTAAATCATTGCCACAGATCCTCTCTGTTCTTTCTCCATTTTTTCTAATTATTTTAGTTAGTTCCATGAATAGCCTCACAAATATAGCTTCTTTATATGTCTCATGTGAGTTCAAGATTTATAGAGCCTAAGTGGGTCGATGGTTACTTATAACTTTTCTATTTCCTATTTACGGTATACAAGGGTGTGAACTTTGAAGAGGATTATATTCGAAACAAGTTTTTGTGGAGGAAGACCAGAGCATAAATTGGGTGACAAAAACTTTTTAATATACTAAAATGTATTTTTTATTCCCCTTGATGCTTACCCATCCATGTCAATATTGGAGGATGGAGCAGGTAAGGCAGGAGCAGGGGGAGCAGGAGGAGCAGGTAGGGCCTTCTTAAACTGGAGGGATTTGGATGGAGGGGAGGCTGTACGAGGCTGTTTTTTCTGCATCGAAAGAGTGATTAAGTCATATCAATGGATGAAACAAATGTAAAATTATAGCAGTAGCAGCAAGGGTATTGTAACTTCCAAGAAATAAGCTGCAACATTTGTTTCCTGTCTCTCAATCTCTTGGCTTATACAACAATGAGGCGTATGCTTATTTAATCTTTGTTTTAACATTTCTTACTCCATGGGTAAATGGGACAGCCTTTGGTTTTAATGATACACAAGTAGTTTTCTTAAATTAACAGGGATTTTTTTTTATGTGTCTAAGAATTTGGCTGCTTCAAAATTAATGAAATTTTATAAGTTTTTCCAAATTTGCTGTACACAGTGAGCTTTATGTTTGCACACAAAGAACGGGTAATGATCATTTTCAAAATACCTTCAAAACTGGCAAGTCATCAAACTGAAATGAAAGCATTCAATTGTTTTGTGAGTGAAAGCAAGAGCTAAAAATTTTGTAAAGGGAAATGTCAGAAATATAATGGGGTCGGAGCAAAAGCATTGACCAAATATTAGCAGTAAGCTATTGTAAAAATAAAATAAAAAAAGACAAAGGTACTACATCTAAGTTCTACAAATGTCATTTACTGTTAGACTAGATTTTACATAACATTATGAAAAAAACAGACAAAAAAACAAAACGACAAAAACTGGCTGGCAAACTAAACAACCTAAAGGATTCAAAACCTAGCACGCAATTCCTCTCACCATTGAACAATTTCTTTTTCACAAAATCAAAATCACTTCATACATTTATTTTTCTAATTCTCAACCTTGGGACACATGCAAGTAACAGCTGAATATACAATTATGTAAATTTTTCTTTACACATATGATAACATGGTATCTATTTTCAGCTCCAATTCTGATAATTGCATCCTATGAACTCATCTGTCTAAATGACCGGGATACTGAGATTTTGTGACAATTCTTATTTTTAGGATTTATTTTCATTTCACTGTTGCTTTGCCTTGTCCATATTACATGGCACTCTTATCACACTATTTGTTTTGATTTATAATAATACAACCGGCATCTCCAGATTGCCTTGATCTGCTTTGATTTTTTTTTTCTTTTCCGTTTCATGTTTTAGGACACTTTCTTCAGTCGCATAATTTTTTATGTAACTAATTCTGAATGCATGATTTTCACAATGACAAAACTGTCTGGCAAGTAGTTTTTAAAAAGAGATTTTATATTAACCAACAAAATTTTGGTAAAGGTTATCAAAGCAAATCTAAATATTATTTTACTGATTTACAGCTATACAGAAATCAGATCTTTTTAAATATCTGCAACTCTTTTCTGTAAATATAATGAGAGAAAAATTTTCCTCTTTTAATTGACATTCCTCCTCGTTTTCCCATAAACCTGATTAGAAAAAAGCTAATAAGACAAGTCTATAGAAAAAGATTTAAATCACAGCAGACAAATGTAACTCATTTAATAAACCCAAAATTATCAATGAAAGATATTTATTATAAAAACAGAACTTTATGGTGAAAGAAACTCATCTAGAAAGAAAATGTAGCGATCCACTCCTCAATCCAAAAGAAAGCTTTCAGACATTATAAGAAAACGTTTACATAAAGTTATCAATGCTATGTTTATCTAATATTTCAGTTATCCTAGCAGTAATACATAGCTTGACAAGCAGAAGTCTAAAGTTAAAGTTTTAATTTACCAAAACAGTTTCCTCTCTCTGATGTTTGATTTCAACAGGAACCATCACCTCTGTCATATCTTTTACCAAAACTGGGGCAGTTCCATCGCTTTGTACTGTCACAGGTGATCTGTAGTAAGTAGCAATATTGGAACACACACACACACACACACACACACACACACACACACACACACACACACACACACACACACACACACACACACAATGTTTTTAATATTAGAATCACCCATCACTGGCCCATTACAAATAGAAATAAAAGGAAATTAGGTCATTGAAAAATTGCTTTAACTATGAGAAGAAAAAAAAAAACAGTCACAGGTTAGATAAAAGATGGGGGAAGCGAAAGAATAGAAAGAGAGAGAAGAAGGGAGAGAGAGACACAGAGTGAGAGAGAGACAGATAGAGAAATAGACGATACAGTCAGACTGACAGTACACAAACAAGCAATGAGAAACTGTTGCAAACCAGCTCACCGCATTCTTTTCTTTCGCCTTTTATTGGGGTTGGCAACCCACATATAGTACTGTTTGGTAACAAACGTCTCATCCCAATGGCTGTTGAGGTCAGTGCAATCAAACACTTCCTGCACCTCCAACAATGGCATGCGGAACCGTTCTTGGGTACTGGCTGCAGTGCTCTTTGCTTTGGAAAACAAACTCGCTTTGGTGTTGTTTGGTGCCCTCAGCTTTTTCCTAGTGGATTGTAAAGTTTAATTGCAGAGCTGCTACGTAAAGTAAGACTTTTAAAAGCCAATGATGAGATTTAAAAAGAAATCAGGTATGAATGGATTACTTGAGAAGAATTTTTACGTTTGTATGTTTCAAGAGGTAATTCATCTTATTGTAGTTGTAGTGGAGTTGAATAAAATAGGCATTAAATTCAAGACAACAGCCTTTAAGGAAAACAGTTGGGTTTTTTTAAATAGAAGAAGCAGTATCTACCATGTGAGTTATGAAAAAAGTCAGCACAGAACTATTGAATATCATTTTTTTGCAGAGGTCAAAACAGCAGGGGGCACTTAAGCTCAGTCAGCTGGCTTAGTATAAGACTTTGATGCCAAAAGGTACAGGGTTGATTCCTACATGTATTTCCCACTGCAGCACAGTGCCACATTACAAGTTTGGGTTGTCTCAGTTTTTTTTATTCTGGACAGACCCTAAAGAAGGATGCTAATGGGAAATTCATCTTTTTTTTTTTTTGGTTATGATTATGAATAACCAGGCTTAATAATTCCCAACGTGTGATCAAATTCTCTCAATTAAAATCTTCAAAAATTCTAGTCATAAACACTAAATAAGGGACAACCTGAAAACCATGAATTCAAAGTTAAATTAATCCAAAATTAACAGGACCTCAAAAAGTATCCATTCATCACAGAAGTTTAATTTAAAAAATGCTACTGTTGTTTAAATCAAAAGCAATTCTTAAAAAGAGACAATTTCAAATCCTGACATCATCAGAGGAAAAATGAATCAGCATTAAAGATCCCATATCTATGGAAAGACTCTCAATCATTTAAATCTTCAAAGAAAACGATGCAAATCAAAAATAATTGATCGGCTCCTTCTAAAAGAAATAAATTGTCTGAGAAAGTGTTAAATTCTGAAATAATGACAGAGGACTGTAACCGTTAAATCGGGTTTCTCTTTTCAACCCGTTATGATTTGTATAGCGGTATAGAGAATTCTTCCCAAGCTCTCGTTTTATAGTAAGTGTGAACCAATTATCGGGTTATTAGTTAATATCCCCGGCTCGAGTCCCCATAAAATGTATTGGATAGAAATGAGTGGGTCGCAATC
>JBCIKM010541749.1:0-17413 GCA_039654465.1 Melibe viridis | reverse complement strand
AAACACACACACACACACACACACACACACACACACACGTAGACATACTCTCTCTCTACCCCCCCCCCCCCCCTGAGACCCACCCTTTTTATCCTCAAAACAACACACTCACAAAAGTTGCCTACAGGAAAAGACTTTAAATAAACAGACAAGGTTGAAATAAACCTTTTTTGATTGCAGTGTCCTTTCAATGTCAAAAGTGTTTTCTTCATAAAAGAAAATGAATGAAATTTAATTTTTGCAACCACAGGAAGACGTGTATCACAGCTGATCTGTCACTAATACAAAAGCATAGCGTCAAGACAAGAAAAATAAATATGGTAATTAATTCCCACATTAAAAAACCAAAACATCAACAAGTTGCAAACATTGGATGACATTTCTTTCCTTTTTTTTTATTCTAAGAGACTACTAATCTGCATTCTTTTTTTTCTCTCAAGCAAATTGTTTCAAGCCTAGAAAGTTCCCTTAATAGACTGGGATATATATAATTTTAGAAAACCCAAGATAAATTGAAAACAGAAGTACATTTAAGTAATTAAATACCACATCACACAATTATTTCACACTTAATGATAACTAAAGGACTATCGATAAAGATTGGTAGAAATGAATAATACGAAATACAAGATTTGCTGTTTCTTTTTTTTTTTCTTCAAGCAGTTCATTTCATACAGCTGACCTGAAAAGAGAGAAAAAAAGAGAGTAATTAACAAAAATCAACGATCAGCCAGCTCAACAATCTCCAATGCCTCTAATTACACCCTAATGTTAAATATAATCATCAAACTATTAGAACAGCTCCTCTCCTTCCAAAGTGTTCTCAGAATTCAAAATCTTATGGTTGAAAATACAAATAAAAAGAGTTGCAGAGTTATTGATCTGTTCATTTCAACAGCTCGAGATTTGTCTTTTGAGTAGAAATAATCAAAAATCAAACAAATGGGAGTCATGAAAAAAAAAAACAACAAAAACAACCCAAACCAAAAAAACCCAACAAATTTAATATACCCTTACAAAAAAAGGAAAACAAACCCACAACAAAATAAGGGGCTCAGGGGCTAACTGAACATTATCAGGATAGAAGAAATATCAGGAATATACAATTGAAGGTAGGTATAGCATGTATTGAGATACATTTTCTTTTTTTTTGTTTTTTTTTAAAGTGCCTAATTAATATCTCCATTAGCATAGATCAGAGATATAGGAGGGTTAAGTACTGAGTGGCTTTTTTTGTTCACAACAGCGAGGGACTTACAGGTGATTGTAAAAAAATAAAAAAATAAATCCAGATTTATTCATTCTCATGAGTTAATCTTCTTACAAAATCTGATCAATAGCAATACTTTTAATTGAAGGATCAGGACTGTGAGCCTAGTTGTTCAGACATCTATCTAAATTGATGTCAGAAAATAAGACCACAAGCACAAAGCTCATAGTTTAGATTGCGATATCGGATCTGGTCCCACTGGTGATGGAAGCAAATGAGTCATAATATGAGCAATATTGGTGCTAATGTAAGGGAATTTACTATGAATACAGGCCAGACAACTCCGTTTGGTCTTGATTCACAACCTGATGAGTATTTTTTGTCCAGTAATTTGGTTGGAAAACAAATTTTTCATGTTTTTTTTTACGACTAACCCTTATATCTAAAAAGATAAGTAGAAAAGTCAGGATTCAGGGAAGGTTAATATGAGATAAAAAAAAAGAAAAGAAAAGAAAAGAAAGAAAGAAAAGAAAAAAAGAAAGAAAGAAAGAAAGAAAGAAGCAAGGATTAAGTGTAATCAGAAAATTCACATTTTGAGAAAATCGTGTTCAAATGTTAAGCTCTAAAGGGAACTCAGTGTGTTGCAATATTTTTCCACCAAGCAAAACAGCGAAACGGTAGGTAATTTGACAGTTACAGTGATTTTATTTCATTTATTGTTCAGTGAATGTTTAAGATTGGTGATAAACTTATTTTTCAGAGTTTTGCAGTTAAATAATTTGCCTCTAAACATGCAATAAGGTTCTAACAGGAGATTATTAGGGAGCAATAATTCAAAGCAAACATGGCAACAAGTTGTGTTTAATATGACAAGACTACTTACAATGTCGTCTATCTTGAGGATGCTACGCACAGTCTCTGATGCTAAAGATACAGCACTGACAGAGACCAGGATGGGTTGGACAACACTTTCTTCCAGAATGTTGGTTATTTCCCCCTTCAAAGAGAGAAAAAAAAATTGTCAAATAATCATATGTTGGGGAATTTTCATTCAAATGATTCGGGGGGGGAACTGAGAAAAAAAAAAAAAAAAAAAAAAATACCCCCCCTCCCCAAAAACAAACAAAAATAAAACATAACCAAACCTAAATAAACACTGAAAACACAGATAAATCCAATTTTTAAAAACCAAACTTAAAATGGTTTTATTTATTCCATTCTGAGTATGTTAACTAAATTTACTCTCACTTTTTGCCAATGAACAATTTTTAGTTGTAAAAATGAAAATTTAATGAGCAGTAAAACACCAGCAAGATTAAATTAGTAGAGTCACCTTTCTAACGTTGATCCCTGCAGTTTTCTCCCCATGTGCATGTCTTGTTCTTAGCTCTGTGACAGTAGCAATAGGATTCAAGCCAGCATTCTCTGCTAAAGTGAAAGGTATCACTTCCAGGGCTTCAGCAAAGCTGCGGAAACAGGACTGTTCAACACCAGTCAGACTGTTGGCATATTCCATGAGCTTTAGAGACAGTTCGATTTCAGGAGCACCCCCTCCGGCAATCAGAGCTCTGATTAAGGTAGTTTGGAGAAGAGATGAAATTTAAAAAAATTAAAGAGAATTTCAGGGCAGAATTTTACACACAAAAAAATTCACACACATACAAGTTTTTTTTAAATTTTTTTTTTTTATTGTTTTTAAACTAATCTACTTGTAAAACTATTAATTCAAAGATGACAACCCCCTCTCCTTTACAAAAAGTACCAGTACCAGTGTTATTTCCCAGGATGCCTAAAAGTAGTAGAAAAGGCTTATGAGAACAGCATTTTACTTCAGGATGAGAGCCTCACAAATTACAAAACCAAAGCAGGCCATGAACAGTTTTGTTCAGTTAGCAAAAGAACCTCTACCTTTTCTTGACAAGACATCTGATGACACAGAGAGCGTCATGCAAGGATCGGTCAGCCTCTTCAATGACTAGCTTGTTTGAGCCACGGATAAGGACAGTGACAGTCTGGCCAGGGTTGGCGATACCAGTGACCTGTGTAAAATTGGAGAAAGAATTGTTATTTCAAATCTCAGCAACATCTAAATACAGGTGATGAAATTTCAATCCTACAAAGTGATTACCAACAATATCCTTTGACAACAAATACTCAAGGTCTAGTTTTGGTTTTAGGGTCCCATGACACACAAGGGTAATAAAGGAGCCCAGGGGGAAAGTAAGATGATAGAATTAGCTCAAAGAGGGAACAGATCAAACCACAAACAACAGAGAGATGATTTACACTAAAAAAATAAAAATCTCTCAAAACACACACACTACAGAGAGATGATTTACAATGACAAAAAATATCATCTCTCCTTCCAAAAATAAGCAATGACCATCACTCATGACAACCTAATGGTGCAGGAAGACCAAGGATCTTTAACCCCCCTTGTGAACAAAAGTACTCAGTACTTTTGACAGGTGACCCAAAAGGCATGAAGAAGGAATGACCACTGAATTGCAAACACGGCAACAAAACAGGAGATTACAGAAAAGGGGAAAAAGTAAGACAATAGCTTTAGCGTAAAAGAAAATTAAAAAGTGAGGTTTACTTTTGAAGAAAGCTCTGCAACACAGTTTGTATGATGTTTGAAACAGAACTGAAAGAGAATTATGTTTTAATGAATTAAGTTTCCAACAGGAATACACCTGTCCACAAACCTAATGTGCAACAGGGAGCATGTGTGAATTTTTCATTAAGCCTTGATAATTCCTATGTCATCTGTTTTGTATTGCTCTGTTGTTTTTCTTCAGTTCTTTTATTGTAATCAGGATAGAGATTAAAGTAAATGTATTACACACACACTCTCTCTCTCACACACACATCTCTTGTTTATTCTGCAGGTTGCCTGTTTGTTTGTTTATTGGTTGCTTAAGGGTCCCATGACACACGAGGGTCATTGAGGAGCCCAGAGGAAAGCAGACGCAAGACTTAGTTAAAAGAAGGAACAGATCAAACCACAAACAGAAGAAAGATGATTTACACAAAAAAAAAAAAAATATCATCTCTCAAAACACAGACACCACAGAGAGGTGAATTACAATGACAAAAAATATCATCTCTCACAAAAATAAGCAACGGCCATTAGTCATGACAGCATAATGGTTCAGAAAGACCCAAGATCTTTAAACCCCCTTTGGGTACAAAAGAACTCAGAACGTTTAACTTGTGACCCTGCGGTAGTGTACCAAAAGGCATGAAATAAGAGATGATCATTGAGTTGCAAACAAGACAACAAAAACAGGACATCACAGAAAAGGGGAAAAAGTAAGATGACAGATTCAGGGTAAAAAGAAACAGAAATAAAGGCCCACCAGGGACACCCGCCAAACAGATTGCTTGTGATATACTCTTTATGCTGATGGAAAATTGTCAGCACCAGCATAAGATGTCTAACTTTCACACATAGTTGCAAGACAATTAAAAATAATATTAAAAAAAAAATTATTTTATAAATCATCATAGGTGGTAACAAAAATGATCACAATAGAAAAGATACTTGGATTCTTCTTAACCTTTGTTCAAAAACCTCTGCAAAATTTATCAAATTTATTGTCTCACAAACCTTCATAATTTTACTGGTGCCTGTTTGAACTTCCTCCACCAATTCAGCAGATCCGAGATTCTCTGGTACAAAATGGTCTACACTGGCTATGGGTTTACAGCCAAGTGTTTTACAGACAAATTCAATATCATCTCTCTCCACATCTTTGACAACAAGGATTTTCATCTTAGCCAAAAAGTGAAGGGCAAGATCAGACACAGCATCTCTGGAGAGTTAATTTAAAAAAAAAAAAAAATAAAAAAAAAAAATAAGTCCTTCACATGAGAATTGCTTTGAGATAAATCACAGGACAATCATAGTAATATGCTAATCAATTAAGCTAAAAATACATTAAGATGAAGCAACCTGCCTTGAATATGATGGGTAAAAAAAAAAAAAAAAATCCTGGCAGACATAACAAATTATTTTCACATAATTGAAAAGTGAATGCCCTCCATCATAAAACCAAATAAAAGAACTACCAACACGTGCTGCATGATCAGTCCAAAAAGTTCTTACTAGACCAACAATTAATGAAAGTATTTAAGAGGCACGCCCTGTGGTTAATCGGCTTATTGGTCTCCCTGAATGAGCAGATACTACCAAGACAACAGCAACTATTGTTTGGCTTAAGATCGAGTAATACCCCATATTTATTGGCCATTATACCTGCCTGTCTTCATTTCTTGTGATCCAGAGGCGGTATGAGGGAATATGGATAACAAAACAAATTTAAGAGGCACTTGCCAAAGCATAGGCTCGTACGTAATGATTTTAAAGAAACCCACCCAAAACATCCCAAAAGACAAACAAAACAAAATAAAAACCACACAAACCATGAACAATTTTGATGAATGACAAGCCTGTAAATACTTCTTCATATTTAAAAAATTTCAATCAAATAATCACAAATCAAAGTGAATTGATAAATATGACTAAGAAGGGCAAAACATACCGAAGGATGGACTTTTGAATAAGAAGGACATTGCAGCCAGCCTTCTTAACTTTTTTGACAATGTCTAAAATGTAGGCTCTTTCCTCACGCAAGACTCGGTCCATTTGGGTATAATCTGATACAATGACTTGATTGTCCATCTGGGGACAAAAACATTAAAGTGAATTAACCTGTCATTTTTCAGGGTTGCAGTATCATCTTTCAGTTTAAAAAAGCAGAGGAGCTAATAGATCACAAAATATGATGATGATGAATAAAACCTTGCAGGGTGCCAAACTCTACTGGGGCGCCTAAAGAGAGGACAGTAAGAAACAAATAATGATCCGAAAAGAAACAGTGTAAAAAACAAGTCTGAAATAGTTTTGTTGTAAACAAATATACTGAGTATTAAATATTTTCCTCAATGATTCTAAATCAGTAGACAAATGACTCTTTTACTTCAGTCCCCAAATTAGAGGAATCTGCAAAAAGGACAACTTGTAAAAAAATAAAGAAATTAAATGTTATTTTTTAATTGCTTTTTTTCACTTTTACCAAACTGACAACTTACATCTGTCTTTGGGGGAGAGATACAGAACTGTATGAGCCCAATTTTAGCCTTTTCAACTTTGTTTGGTCCCCCTGCTCCTGAGGTTTTACTTGTGAAGACAAGACCATCAATCAATTCAGTGTCTTCAACAGTGCCGCTGTGGATGCAAATGATAAATTTCTTTATTGAGAAGTAAATATTGTGCATTAAAAAAAAAAAAAAATGCTTTCTGAGGGACAAACCTGAAATCTTTTTTTCTCATACACATTCAATAGCAACGACCATAGGCGAGTCTGGAAGTTGAGCCCTGATATGGGTGTTTTTGTGGGGACCAAAATCCCCCGCCCCCCCCCCTCCCCCAACAAATTGGAGTTCCAATTATAAAAAATTCGGTACGGAAATTCTTTTCGTCATAGGTCAATGAAATTTGGCAACAAATGAGAAAAAAGATATTTTCTTCATGCAAACGTACAATTCTCTCCTATTAATAGATATGGTCTAAAACTTAATTTTTCAAGTTCCTGTGTTAAATAACAAAGGTGGCAGTTGACGGCCTGGTATGATCCAAGTGAGAGCAGGCCAACAGGATTCTAACGACTTAGTTACACGTGATCACGGTGAGCCGCGGGTCAGTCTATGTTTTGACTGTTTCTATTGCACCGAATGGGGGATGAAATCAAGACGAGGTTGAGTCGTATTACTCAGTAAATAATATAATTAAATTTACACTAAATATTAATGTCAATCATAAATTGTTTATTGGAGGTTTTAGAGCCCCATGACACAAGAGGGTCATAGAGGAGCCCAGAGGAAAGATGAAAGAATTTGTTAAAAGAAGGAACAGATCAAACCACAAACACCAGAGAGATGATATACACATTACGTTTAACTTGTGACCCTGTAGTCATGAACCAAAAGTGTAAAAGAAATGAAACAAGTAGAAGAGCCCACTTGGGACTCCCATCAACAACCCGCCGCCATTGGAGGGCTTTCATCTCCTGCTGGCGCGCAGATTGCTAAAAAATTTAACTTTTCCTTGTTGTTACTACATTCATTAAAATCAATTTCAAAGCAAACTTTCTCATAATAAAACCCATAGAATCAACAGTCACAACATGATTGACAGGCTTACAATAAACTTACCCAAGTTTTTTGACGATCTTAATATCTTTCAAATCCACATTCGAGGCGGTAGCTGGGTCTATCACTTTCAGTATTGCATCCACAGCAATGGGTGCAAGAATAGAAGAGTACTGGCTTACAACCTGTAGTTAAGGATGGTGTTTGATTGCATAATTGTGAAATTGGTATTATTGATGTTATGGATAATAAATTTTGATTTGATTTGATTAGTTCTAAGGATTCCATAGACATCAAAATATAACAAATTGAGCACTTATCAAAACGCACTACTGTATTACTTCTATTTTTGAGATAAAACAACACAAAGGTTTAAATATTTCAAAGGTTCTGGCAGATTCTACATGAGAGGAAGCTCAAGCATACAAATTTTAAAATAATGTTTTTCTCTTTTTTTATTTTGCATGGAGTTTTTGTGAATTGTTTTGCTTTCACTTTCAAATAAAAAAACAACAAAATACAGAAGCAAGAATTCTGAGTTTGTTCATTTTCTCATGTTTTATATAATTCCAAGGTGATTCTATGTTAGACACCACCCCCCATCTACTCAGATTACCCAATGCAATAAAAATGTTTTGTGTTTTGTTATCCATATCTCTTCATACCGCCTAAGCAGTGTCGGGGCCCAGCTCAACTCTGGATCACAAGAAATGAAGACAGGCAGAGGATTGACCCACTGTGCCTTATCTTGTGTGACATAATGAGAGATACAAGGGGTACTCAATTTTAAGCCAAACAATAGTTGCTGTTGCCTTGGTGGGATCTGCTCATTGATAAAGACCAACGAGCCAATTTATCACAGGGCAAGATACAGGCAGTCTTAAAATTCAACTGGATGTGCTGGACAATGAAGTCGAGTGGTCAGCATAGTGAACTTATGGTGCTACTTTCTGTCAAGGCATTTTCAAACGAGTCTATATTGCTAAAAAATTTTCCTGAGAAGAGGGTCTAGTAATTTTCTTCCCTTTTCCTAATGGAAGCTCTAGATTGTCATTGAAAAATGAAAAAGTCTGAAAAATGTTACTTATGTACAAATGCATAGTTAATTGGGGAGGGTTTTACAACCTTCTGGTTTTGTTCTGGGTGTAGCCACTCTCTTCTTTCTACAGAATCTTATAAAAAATTATCCTAAATTGCACAACTAGACAATCAGAATACTGAAGTCATTCGTCATGCAGATTGTGCTCTGTTAATATCAACAAAACATGCATGTGAATTTCAAAACAAACATTTAGAACATGAAATTATTCTTGCTGAGATACATCACTACGAAACCTCTTATAGTTGAAATAAAATGATATTAAAATGGCATAAATGCATTTTTTAAATAGATTATTTTGCTAATCACTAAACTGATAACATTAGCTAAAAAGATACCACTTTCATATGGGGTTAATAGACTGAAAATGTCAAAACAAGAGTAATAGGTTTTGACGACCCTTAAGAGGGGCGAGTAGTCTTTTGCTTGTAATGAGATAATGGAAAGGCTCCAGCTAAAAAAGTCTATATCTCCTTGATCTGCCTTCAAACCGAAACCCCCTTTAATCAATTTGAGTCAATTTGAATTTTAAACATTTTCAGACCAAAATAGCAGTAATCTGCATTGTGTAATCCACCTTCTATCAATGCAAAAAAACCCACCAAAAACCCAAAACTGTTTGCAGCTTTATTAAGTAGGCTACATTAATGTTGGAATTACACAACCCGGGGTTACACTTCACAACTATCACAATGAAATCACACAATTCTAAAATGTAAGGCTGAACTAACCTTTGAGTTTAGAGATGTTGAGGCACTCTTAAGGAGGGATTCTCTGTCTTTCAAATCAAGGGGTGTGGTCATTGAATCCAAAATCTCAACTGACTTGGAAGCTGCTCGTTGGAATGACTCAGAAATAGCTGTTGGGTGGATACCTGAAGATGAAGTGAATAAAAGCATTGTAATAAAAGTAAAATATATTACAACTCTGTTATAGAGAGAAGCTCCATTCCAGACCAAATGTCTCGCTATCCCTGAGGTCTCATTCTTGAATGCATGTATTTTTAAACAAAACACTATGATTGTATTGTAGACATATACTACTGGAAATTGATAATTATAATGGAGGTGAAGGTGTATAAGAACAGTGCCGAGTACAGACAGAAAGAAAAGGAACAATAAAAATGATTAAATGAATAGGCCATCAATAAGATAGCAAGCCATGCCACTTACCACTATGACACTGTTCTTTCAGCTTTGCCTCCATAGAGGTATCTACTGACAGTAAATGTCTATACTTGTAAATAGGAGTAAAAGTTAAGGGTTTGTAGTCAAGATAAAATCAATTCTCATGATCTAGCTTCTGTCTTAGTTACCTGTCACCTTGCCTGATCCTTTATCTATTTTCTTGTCTGTTTAATCTTTAGTTACGTATTGTCTCTGTGTAGGTATAGCATTATGTATAACTGTTGGAGGCATGTTAGCACGGTCTGCTAGGCATAGAACTGAACAGCAGATTTGGGTTTGATTCCTGCCAGGCCAAATGAAGTCCTATGAACGCTGTTCGGTAGAGTAGTGACTGTCTACAGGATGAAGGTACACACAAACACAAGTGTCTATTCTGTGCTCTCTGTTACCATACCTAATTGATTCATACGAAAGCACAGTGACCAGAAGTTTCTTTATTCAGTCCAATCAAGGGTGGAACTGCAATAATAATGGTTTGATGCATTGAATGAGTGTGTTGCTGAGTCTCACTATTCCCAAGGTTCTGATTTTTTGAAATGTCATTATTCCAGGAATTAAACATACAGATGTAAGAAGGAAAAAAATGAATTTTCATATCTCTTGTTATTCCCAAGGTCTTGTAATTTCCTTTTGTCATTAACAATGATCTTCAATTGTACTTTCTCTTACAATTTAAAAATAAAATGAAGAAATAAACATCAATCCATTTTAATTTTTCATTGGCAACCTTGAAAAGCTTACGACAACCTAAATATAATTTTTCTTCTTTAATGAAGCTGGAAGATGAAATATACCTCTCGAAAGTAAATTTGCACTTGCATCCAACAAACTACCAGCCATCACAACAACTGATGTTGTTCCATCTCCAGCTTCAATGTCCTGAGCTTTGGAAAGTTCTACCAACTGCACGAAGGGAAAAAATGAAATATAATATTTTAGAGTTTTTTCACGCTGTTAACATTCAAATCATATGGTCATGACCAACAACAAAAAAAAAAAATATTTATTGATCCGAGTTAATCAGTACAAACCTGTAAATGACAATTGACAATCTTATTATAACTTTTGCTTCAGTCTTGTCTGTCTGTGTAGTGCCGAACTCAGCCCGGAGACAACCAATTTTGACAAAAAAGATATTGTATAAAAGCTCTCAAACCAAGGAATGTCTGTGGGAAATTATGTATTTATTAAGATAGGGATAACTTCACAAATCAATATTTTCCATTTTAATAGGGCCATGAGACAATTTGACTGCCACCATTTTTTAATCGCAACTCGTCGCAGGCACCTATGATCACATTATAGGATTATCATTTATGTTGTTACGGCTGAAGCCAGCAATGGAGCTATGTTTAATTACCTGGACAAGGGAGGGGGAGAGGGGAAGGATAATAATTAAGTGGAAACGAGATGAAACACATGATGGAGAAACCAAACAGAGAACTCTGGTGGACATGCGCCATATTATTGCTGAACGGTGATGGTTTGTGGAAGATATAATTGCAGCTTTAAGGCTGCAACAGACCTTATTTAAAAAAAAAAAAATTGACTGAACTTTTCCTAAACCTGAAAGTCATAATGTTGGTAGGCCCACCCTATTGTTGGAGAAGGTGATTTCTTGGTAGGGGTTATTTACTTCTGAGGTAATTTTGGTTTATTTTGTTTCAATCTAAATATGTATAGGGATCTTTGTATAAGCATGGCGGATGATGAACGATTTCCCTTCCATTCAGCTTTACCATTATCAGCCTCTGGCAGCAAAATTATCAGATGGCAATTCAACACGGGAATGTCCGTAATAAATAGAGCCTGGAAAATGTCACCATGATGGTCTTGAATCTACAACAGCATTTGAATTTTTAACAATCCCGTCAATAGCATTTGGCATGAAATATTACCATCAGCAGACATGAAAATGAATAGAAAATAGTATAGACACAGTGCTGAGGTGAGTCAAAGCCATAGAGAGAAAGAAAAAAAAACAGGAAGAGGCAGGAGGTGGGAATTGAACTCAGGACCTGCCACGGCACTGATTCGCCTGGCCACTGCCATAACAGCGGGCCTACCAACTGAGCCATCCGCCACCCTGGAATATAGTGGCTTTTTGAGATGAGATTTGAACAGTGCAGAAGCCGAGAAAATAATAGGTAAATATGGAACACATTTATTTTACTTATTTTTGAAGGTTATAAAAGAAAATCTATTTTCTTTGTGGTAGACTCTGATGCTCTTTTTTTCTGCAGCAAATTAAGTTTTAAAGGAATAATACCATCTTTGCTGCAGGATGAAGGACTTGCATCTGTTTTAAAATGGTTGCTCCATCGTTAGTAATGGTCACATCTCCATTTGCAGCTTGTATCTAAAAGAATTAAAACCAATAGAAGATAACAGGCAATGATTAACAATCTGTTTTAGCTCTCAAATTAACAACAAACACCCCCTCCAAAAATTAAAAAACAGGGCCAGTTACACAGAGTAAAATTTTTTTTTGGAATGATAGTAATAATAAAGAAAAAAGAAGCAAGGGACTAAATATCAGTGGCATACAATAAATAAAAGACAAGATTTCACAAACAGAACAGGGAAAGACCACAATATTAAAAAAGAATCTAAATAAATCAGAAAGGAAACTATAAAGGGATGCCTTCTTTTATCATCCAAAACCGATTACCATTAAAACAGATGTACTAAAGAACAATTTTGTTACCTTGCTCATTAAAAAAAATATATAAAAAAATCCAGTTTTGTTGTCAGGTCTACAACAAGAAATATAGTTGCCAACAAACAGACGCAAGGATATCGATTGTCGTGAAAGCTTAATAAAAAATAGTTCCACACCCGTTAAACCTAATTGTAAATCATAAGTGAAGAAAGCAGGTAAGTTACAAAGAGAATCTAACAGAGAAATGTATGCCTTTATACTGGAATGCACAACAGCGTAGTAACTTAAGTCGACCGTCGAAATCTTTCTAGTCGCGATGTAACATTAGTAGCTCATGCACAACCCACGACTTAAAAGTGCCGACTAAACTAGTCGAGCAAAAGAGCTCATGTAACTCCTTACGACGCTGACTAAAAAGTGTGTGATGATATCTTTCTGAAGGGAATGTGTTTGCGCAGTGTGAATGCTGCGCCAACACACAGGAACCGACAGGTGGCGCTGGAGTCGAGTGGAACTCTTCTATTCGCATCAACCGATAGTAAACAACATCGAGCCGACTGATCGAGTCTTCGCTTCATGTTTGTTATTCTTCTTTTAAACTTTGGGAATACCTATCAGTGATGTCAAATATAAACAAGACTAAAAACATTGATATTGTAATAATTATTGTTGAAATGCTGTTAGTAAACAATATAAAAGTGCGATATGACTGATTAAATGAAGCGAGTGTGGGCTGTATGTGTGCTTACCTTTCGGTTGTCAAACATCTTGACATTTATCATATGTTGTTTGTCTTATTTTAAACGTTGTAAGTTTCTATACCCACTGTAGAATAGTATTGCAGACAATTAAAACTTGAATCGTAATTGATAAGTTGTTCGTGAACGACGAGAAAGTGTTAGATGGTAAAAAGAAAATAAAAAATGTGAAAGTTTATGGGTACAAACGAGTATGAAGCCTGGCGCACTGGCTCTTGGGGTCGTTTACGGATAAAAATCCTGTCGTAGCTAGTCGCCGTCGCAAGTCCGATTGTGCATACCAAATTACAATAAAAGATAGTCTAAGAAAAGAATCACCAACGAAATAAAAAGTACTTGTCTGTATCCAAGATCTATGACTCCAGTAATAATTTAGTCTTCGACAGTAATATAATGACATACTTCAGACTCTGTACTCGATACCGAATACAAATTGAAAGTAGCTTAACCACCCGCCACGGTCAAATTTAAAGAATTAAACGGTCTGAATTTTTAACAAATTATTTTTTCCCTTTCATTCTTTTCTTCTCCATTGAGTCAAATTATACAAAGCACGATCTTATTGACTGGTAAGGAAATCCATAGAATTGAGTACGCACACTGAGCAGGTGTGTTCTTTACTCAAATCACATTAATTTTTCTCTAATAGTTTGCCTTCTTTTATAGTTTTATCCAAATTGTGACAGAAGGGCAAAGAAATTATAAATTCATGACACCACATATCTATTAAAACGTATAAAAATTATAAAAGGAATGAAATAAAGGACAGGTCATACCATTTTGTCCATCCCCCTTGGACCAAGGCTTGTACGAATGGCATCTGCAACAGCTGCAACAAAAGAAATACCAGATTGTTTACAAATTTTTATATTTATAAAAAAAATGTTTTTTGTTGTAATTTCTGAAGTTTCATTTTTTGATTCGAAAAGGTTTGCAGACCTGCCAACCTTTCACAAACCCAATGAGGGACACTTCTTCTTCTTCTTCAATTATATCGACTGACTCAGTGGAACTGAGTATTACTGTCGATGCGGGCATAATTTAGACACACCAAGAGCAAGTTTTGTCTTGGTGGGCCTCTGGGAGCTTCTCTAATACCTGGATCTTAGCATGAAGTAGTCAAGGCACTGCTTGAAATTGCCTACATTAGGACTGTGCCTTACTAATCAAGATAATCACCAACCAACCGTTATAAGTGCCTAGAGCCGATGTTCTAATGAAGAAAAAAGCACTTTACAAATGTTATCAATAATTAATATTATGATTAATTATTGTTATTATTATCAACCAGCTTTCATGCTACTTTCATCAAAAGTTCTTGTTCCAACCAATTGTTCATTGCCCAAAAATGAAAATAGTGTAGGCACAGTGCCAAAGTGAGTCAAACCCAAAGAAAGAAAGGAAAAAAACAGGAAGCCGTCATCGGAAGGAATCGAACCCAGGACCTACCACGGCACTGATTCACCCAAAATGCGGCTTCATCCCCCTCATTCAAATTTATTTTTCATCATAGCCCCCCTCCCTCACCCCCGGGGGTTGTCTTGTGCTCTGGGAAGGGGGGGGGGAGGATTGGTGAGATATCCCACTTTGAGAACCCCTGGTGTGTTAGGACTTGATTAAAGTAAGTGATGAAGTCAGCAACACTGTTAGTGAACCCATGGCCATAAAAAAAGAAGTGCTCACAAGAACAAGGACAGGTTTCTAAAAATCATTGTTTTGGATTTAAAAGAATAAATGTCGAATGAAATCAATATAAGTTTTCCTTGAGTAAACATCAGAAAACAAGGAAGAAAGGGAAGGGAAAAGAGATGGTGAGAACCCCAGATAATATAGATAACAGTGGCAAAGAATAGATACTTACGAAGTTTCCATGTTTTCTTAGTCGTGTGTGCCATTTCCAACTCTCAAACCGCTGGTACCCTTCCAAAACCAACGATGACTGATGAGATATTAGTAACAACTACATGGGCTTTATTTGTTATTTTCAAATGTTCAGGGGAATACAGAATAAACAAGAAAAAGAAATCTATCTTTTTGTGTTATTGAGATCTCGAACATCAGTCCGTCACAAAATTGTCAGACATAACGGAATTGTTTCAGGGAATTCTATTGGACTAGAGGAAGTCATTTTACCAATCAAAGCAAACATAATGAAAAAGTGAAGGAAATGATATCATGATCATGCGTATGAATTCACTTCCGATGTAAACAAACTTTCTTGTGGTGATGACTACCGGGTGTCCACAGACTATGAAAACACAATGAATATACTGTCGCCTAATCGCCTTCTAAAAAGCATTAAATATTTGAGATATATATTTGTCCGATCAAAAGGGACGACACAACTAGAGTATACACAAGGACAGTCACCCTCTCCCAAAATCCGAGAGTACTTTTATTTCATAGATCATCAAGGACAAGTGAGACCTTTCCCTTTCTTAATCTTCCATTTTTCATAATCTGTTCCTAGTGACAGCTACTACTCTATTCTTCTTGTATGCTTATATGTACTCAGTGCGGGAGCATTACCATCCGAGTATGTTGTCATTCTGGGTTGTATTTGTGTGTGTGTGTTGTTTAGCTCCCCAAAAATGGAGAAATAAAAGTTGGATATTCATGTTCCTTTGGAGTCAATTGTACTTCTGTTTTTTTAGTTGTTTTTTCAGTGAAAGTCATTATCAGTGAACAAGACATATCTATCTTTTATTATAAACTTACTTTTCAGTAGACAGTACTACTTACCGTGAAGTCCTTAAACTAGGTCGCCGCCATTACTGTTAATTCGCCCCGGAAAGTTGCTAGATATTTTATAGAAGAACTTACCATCAATAAAATTTTGATAGATTTCCTACCTCAAACTTCATATCACTGCGACAAATGCAGAGTAGGATGTTACTAAGTGTGGCCTCAAAAGTATTTCCATGGATCTCTCTTCACATGAACTCCTCTTGATGAGATTCAAGAATTGTATTATGCACTCGGGCGTAGTTTTTAAAGTGTCTTTTCGCGTTTTTCCAACGCTGTTCGTGCTCACACCTGTAATGGGGCCCCTGAAGTTCAGATCGTGTATTGCCACCAGGTGTTGATGCTGAATTCACCGCCTCCAAATACCCAGCACTGCTTTGCTCTCCTCCCCCTGTCGTATTATTTTTTTACATCAAGGCTCTCATCGATCACTACCGTCAATCCTGGTACTCCTATTCTCTAAGGATTATTCACAAGCCAGTGAGAGCAAATGTCCCTGATGTACTGGAACCACTGGATCAAAGATTTCTTTGACACTCCAAGGTTTGGCACAACGGTGCTTAGAGGGATTTTATAAGACCAGCAAAAAGAATTTGTACTATTTGGCTGAACTCTAATTTACATTCTGCAAAGTAAGACCCACTTTTCACAGATTTGTGGTCTGGACACCGAAAAGCTTTCTTGTCTCCAAGTCAAATTTTCTTAAGTGTCATAAAACGCCCAAAGGTCTCACACAGAGGAGCATTAGTTCTCAAACATTGTGTTCCTGCAGATACTGAATAGCGCTCTCCTCATCTATCAAAATTTTAAATAACAGATTTAAGACCATAATAAGTACAAATTGAAAGTATAAAAACAATAGATATTTACATCAAATCCAAATGAAGAAAAGCATTATATATGCAATCAATCCTATGAAAAAAATATTAATCTAAGGCAAACACCGCCCATCAAAGAAATTCAAAGACGATGTAAGATTTTTATTTTAACAATCTGCACAGTAAGAGATTTTTTAGACAAGGATAAAAAAATTAGGTAGTCTAATGTTAACCCCTCTAAAGTAAAGAATCAATTTCTATCCCAGTAGGGATTGTGACGGAGTGGGCGGAGAAAGAGTTGAAAAGAACTTTGAAAAAATCACCAAATTAGAACAAGGAGATTGTAATTTGTTCTGATATTATTGTTTTCATATTTTGTTTCACTGAGTACATCTATTGATTTTTTTCAGTTGTTCCTTGACGATGCGAGAATGAAGAACTTTACATCTTGCTTCAAAGGTAGGCAGATCTGGATAAATTTGCAACTATTCTTTCTTTCATCTTTAACCTTTGATACCTTTTTGGTGTAAAGTTACAACTAATCTGTGAATGTTTTTCTTTTCAAATATCTCTCTCTCTCTCTCTCTCTCTCTCTCTCTCTCTCTCTCTTTTTCTCTCTCTCTCTCCCTCTCTCTCTTTCTCTCTCTCTCTCTCACTCTCTCGCTCCCTCTCTTTCTCTCTCTCTCTCTCTCTCTCTCTCTCCCCCTCTCTCTCTCTCTCTTTCTCTCTCTCTCTCTCTCTCTCTCTCTCTCTCTCTCTCTCTCTCTCTCTCTCTCTC
>JBCIKM010541639.1:0-17847 GCA_039654465.1 Melibe viridis | reverse complement strand
AAAAAAAAAAAAAAAAAAAAAAAAAAAAAAAAAAAAAAAAAAAAAAAAAAAAAAAAAACACCCCCCCCCCCCCCCCCTCCATCAAAACAAAACAAAAAAGCATCAAAACAAAACAAGCCACTCAGGCAAACTAAAAGTGCTCCGTCATGATCACAAAAAAGTGCCGAGTCATTCTAATTCTAGTTAACTCTGGACTATCTCTAAGTTACACGAGATGTTATATCACCAAACTCGCAACCACAAATTTTGCTCTTCCTATATAAAGCAAGACGAAATCCAATCCAATCCATCTTTCAACTTGTCCACAGCAAACAGTTGCCGAAACTTCTGGGGAAGGCTGTTCGTTTCAAGATTGAGATTGCAGGTACGAGTGATTGAGAAATAGGACTTAGTCCTAGATTTTGAGATTTTGGATTGTGGGTCAATTATTGACAGCAATACACACACAAAGTTCAAAGAGTGAGATAAGAATTCTTTTGACCTTGCAGAAGATATCTATCGATCTATCTCTATCTTCAATTTTCTGCAGATATAATTCGCTAGATAGTATCTATTCTAACTGCACATGATCTGCAAACACGCACACTCATTGAGCACAAATTATTTTATAGGCTTGGAAAAAAAACAACAACGAAGCTTAGTACTGGCAAAGTATGCTATGCACAAATGTTATCCAGTGACTGAGACTATCCCCCCCCCCCCCCCCCAAAAAAAAAAAAAAATGGCTCTTAGGAAATGACCAAGGGGCCCTTCTGTTAGTATTAGGTTGTATTCATCGAGCTAGTCTGGTTTGAAACTTCCAAGTAATATTGGTATATTGGATGTTGTAGCCCTGTGTTTATATTCCAGTGTGTAATCCTTATTTACGCTTTTTTTTCTCTTCTGGATCACTTTGGGTCACAAGTCTTGCTTTGATGTCAAGTGAAGAATATGAAGAAAAGAGGAGCTGGCACTGGAAATAGATGAAAATAAAAAGAAAATAGTATAGGCACAGTGCCAAGGTGAGTCAAAGCCATAGAGAGGAAGGAAAAAAACAGGAAGTCGTCGGAGTGGCAGATGGCTCAATTGGAAAGCCTGCTATTCTGGCAGTGGCCAGGCGAATCAGTGCCGTGGCAGGTCCTGGGTTCGATTCCCTCTGACTACTTCCTGTTTTTTGCCTTTCTCTCTATGGCTTTGACTCTTCTCGGCACTGTGCGTATACTATTTTCTGTTTATTTTCATTTGATGTTAACTGCAAACATGTTATTTTCGGCAGGCACTATCCGTCTAGTCCTGGCACTATCCGTCCACATTGTCAGATACATTAGACTGACAAAAAGCCAAAAATATTGGTTTGTAAGCAAATAAAATTTTAGTTTGTTATACAGAAAGTATTTGGGTGGTGATTGATTAAAATTGACATGCATTTGTATTTTTGTTTGGCTACCTTTTTTCGATGGTTTTTCACCATAATGTGCAGTGATAACTTGCAGTCAATCAAATCATCCCTTGAAATATTGTTAGTAAGTGGACGAATAATTACTTCAATTATTTTCATGATCCCTCTCCACCTCCACTCTCCCCTCCTCGTCTGCCTCCTCCACTCCCTCTTCCTCCTTTAATCCCTACTTCTCTTTTTTCTCCTCCACTCCCTCCTCTTTCTCCTCCTCCTCCTTCACTCCCTCCTCCTCCTGCCTTTCTCATGTTTCTTCTCCTCCTCGCCCCTCCTCTGACACAACCCCCACCAACCCCCCTTCTTTCTCATCCTCCTCTACCATCACCTTAATTCCCTCCTCTTCTACACCGCCAACACCACAACCACCCTTCTTCTTCCTCCTCTCCTTGTCCTCCCCACTAACCACCACCCATCCTCTCCAGCTCCACTACCAATAACATCCAGACCTCATTAACCCTCCCCCTCTACCAACACCTCCACTCCCTCCTCATCGTCTTCCTCCTTTACCATCATCATCACACCTCTTATTCCTCTCAGCTTCCTCCACTACTCCATTTCCTCCTTCTTCCTCTCCGCTTCCTCCTTCCCCTCCATTTTTACCAACCGTATTAACTCTGCCTGTCCTCTTCTTTTTCTCCTTCCTTACCACCAGAACACCTCCTCCTCCACTTATATAGGGGTGGCGGAGAGGTACGGTGCTCACCTCTCAAGCGAAAGGTCTTGAGTTCAAGTCCCATTAACAGCAAAAAATTTTCCGGTCAATTCTGGTTGGTTGTCACTCCCTGGTGGCAAAGAAGTACAGAAACCTCTCAAATAAAAAATCTGCAGGTTCGAGTCCCATGAAAAGCAAAAGTGACGGGCAGTTTTTCTGGTCGGAAGCTACTCCCTGGTCCTATCACATCGTCTGTGTCACAAGCAAACCACTCAAGTCTGTTTTTGTTGTTTTTACAGGAGAGATAAAAGACTGATTTAAACAAGTCAAACAAAGCAGAGAAGTATATGATGTGCCTGCGTGTTGGAGTTCAATAAAAATGTTTAAATCTGATGGCATTGAAACATATGTTATTTAGTCAAACTATATTCCATTACTAGAACTCCATTTCTAGAAAATCGTGAAAAATGGTATGCTTGCGACACTGACGATATGTAGGTGGGATCGAGCATCTAGTCTTATTGGAAAGGGACAATAAACTAGGAGGTCCCGTATGCATGTTGCGCACATTAAATAACCCTTGGCAGTTGGAAATTGAAAAGAGCGGGCTGCAAAGCCACTGTGCAGGCAAAATTCCAAATTAATCTCTAAATGGCTTAACTGGTAAGAGTATTAGTTCTATTCCTGCTGGTGCCATTGTTTGTGTCCTTAGGTAAGGCAATTAAGCAAACTTAGCTGAGATGTATCTTAAGCTCATAGGTCCCCCTGGTTGTAGAAAACGTTGTCCCTCTGTTCGAAACATTGTAACACGCCTAACAGGCAAGTTGTCTCGTCATACATGTTATATGTTCGTTGTCTGCCAGGAATGTAATGGTATTGTAAAGCTCATTGAGCATCCTGGTGGATATGCGCTATAAAAATGCTATCCATTATTATCATCACTCCCTATTTTTCAACCAACTTTATTACCCACACCCGCTCCTTCTCCTCCTCTGTCATGAGTGCGTCGGGGACAGATAGAGAGAAAGGTAGGGGAGGAATAAAGAGGCTCAGAAGGAGACTGGCGCACTTCCCCACTCTTGGTTTATTACTTATGTTCAGACACTGCGGTTATAAGGCTGGTTCTAATGAAACAGAAGTACTAAAGTGAGAGGATGAGGGGAGAGAGAAGGGTATTGACCTGTTAAAAATAAATAAGTTCTCTACCCCCAATATTACAGGAGAAAGAAATAACTTCACTTAACTCTGTCTTTATTCACAAAAGAAAAGTACATTTATTACGTGATACATTGTGGTCCTTTATGGACAAAAAATAATCCAAGGCATGTGGCTCTTTTAATCACTGGGATCAAATTACTGGCTTTGAGATTTCTAAACAGATTCTTACTGTCCAGTTATATGGACTTATCTATGTTCGTTGGCCGCGCTTATGTCTCGTCTCGGCAGGGATTTCTTCTGCTTCCGGAAGGTTGACAGGATGTCCAGGAGCATGATGGCCGGAATGGTTCCTATAGTGCTTAACATCTTAAGCTTGCTGCTGGAGTGGTAGGGGCCGGAAACTGAAGAGAATGAGTTTTGTTTTTGATGAAGGAGCAATCTCTCGTGATGAATGCACAGTGTTGGCTGGCCAGTAATTAGTGTCCTCATAGTAATTGACAAGTTAAACACATAACACCCGTGCTTGAAGCAAGGGGATAAATGAATATAGTATGATATGGCAGCTTGGTAGCACTCATGGGGTATGCGTCATAACACAGTGTTACACATTCCACTATTGATATAGTATAGTTACTTAAACAATGTACATTATAATGGAAGTAGTCTTGCAACTTAATGAATTCATAGGGGACATTCAGTCTCACTGAATGGGCATGATCATAATACTTATACTAATAGGAATAATAATAAAAATGATTATAATAATAATGATGGTGATAATGATACTGATAATAGTTTCTATTATTATGAAAGCATGGGAGAAGCTTAAATCATGAGAGTTGTTTGGCAGCTTATGAAATATCGTAGACCTTGAGTCTCACACAGAACAAAGCAATACATGATCTATTACATGCATGAGAATTTAACATGCGGTTATGGAATATAGGAATTTCCGCCTTTTATAGGGAATCAGTGAATTGAAACGGATTGCGCTCTTAGCTTAAAGCTCTGAAAGAAGAAGTCAATAACGGATAGCATTATTATAGTTGCAAGGATGCTCATAAGATAACTTGAATAGCATTTAAGTTTGCAGATGGTTAAAGGAAAGAATCAATATTATGCAGATTGATATACATATACATAGTAATAGACATTATTTTACCACTACTGCATTCTGCCATCCTACTCACCCGCTTCGAATAATAACACTCTTGAAGGAGTCAATTCCTCTGATGTCAAGAATTGTTTCTTAAGGTGTTTGTCGCTAACTAAACAATCTTGTTCTAACGGTAGGCTGCAATATTTCATTCGCATGAGTGCGAGAACCAGTCATGATTTCATTCACACAAGGTGAGAACAGGGTTATTTATGTATCTTGAGTTACCAAATAGTTTGGTGTTTCCCCATTTTTACTCCCTCCAACTTGGGTACCCACGCACTTCTCTCATCCTTCGTTTGGATGCTGAGAGACAGACTGACTTTGATATTCATGATACTTTTTAAATCTTGGTGCCAACTGTAAGGTACAAGTGAAGGTAGTAGATGCAAGATAGAACATAGGCTGTGACATCTAGCTGTGTATGGTGTAATTAATTTGAGTCAACTTGCTCAAGGGTCCATGTAGATGTCTATCAAAGTAATCACTCATCTGCCCCATTGAAATAGTAAATGGGTATATTTAGATTGCTCAATCCTGAGCTGTGCCAAATCCACCTCATTAAATACTCCTCTTCCTCCTTCTTCCTCCATCTTCACCTGCACCCCCTCCTCCTATTTCTCTGTCCTCTCTGCATCCTCTTCTACACTCTCCCTCATCCTCTCCTCCTTAATCCCCTACTCTTCATTCTTTACTACGACCACAAACCTCTTCCTGCTCCTACCAACATGAATGCTCCTGCTTTTATAACTAGCTATCTCCGCTATTTGCCTCCTCCCCTACCACTACAAAACACCATCCCTCCTTGTCCTTCTCTATCAACACCTTCATTCTCTCCTTCCGTTTCCTTGTCCCCCTTCTCTTCCTGGTCCTCCATCTCTTCTTCTCCTCCTTTTCCTCCATTTCTTTTCTCCTCCTTTTCCTCCATCCTTTCTCTTCCTTCCATCTTTTCATCCTTCCTCCTCCCTGTCCTCTTCTTCTTGCTCCATACCACCTTTGCCACCATCTCATGTCTCTACCAACACTGTCACTGTCACTCACTGGTTGTCTCATTTCCTCCTTTTACTCTTCCTTTTCGCCTCCACCATCAGCCCTAATTCTTTTCCCTCTTCCTAAACTTTTCCTTCTCTTCCTCTTCTTCCTTCTCTCTTTCTCTTCTTTTCTTCCCGATTCAGTGGGTCTGAGAAGCCACCCAAGTTGTGAATGGGGTGCCTGATCAGAAATAAACTTTTCTTTGTGTGTGGGCCTAGAAAACACCACAAATGGTGGTGAGACTGATTCATAAATACTTGCAAACACACAAATCATCAATATGAAATCACAGCGTTTTTTAGTTAAAATCTATGAGAATGCTACAGTTTATAAGATCACTGAGATAGTTACATTTTGTCATATTTATTGAAATGAAATAATGTTACCTACCTGAGGCGGCGTAGATAAGCAATGCATCTACCAAGGGTTGCTTATAATCAGACACAATCTCAGTTTTCTATCTTAATAGACAAAAGTTGAAAGTGTGTTGTCAACCCTACTAAGAAGGTAAAGGGCAGAAACTTTTTATGACTGTGACTGGTCTAGGCTAGATAAATAATAGGTGGAACAGTCAATCATCATGTTTTAGTTATAGTGGTAATAAGGAAACCTTGTTATCAAGACACCTGAAAATCTCACTTTGTTTTGTTGTTGTTTTGTTTTCTAATTTTAAGAGTACATTTTTGTAATATCTGAATGTCAATTTTTTTTATCTGTGCTTTCTTCATGGGTTGAGGTTGTCCAACATTGGAATCTGTCTCTTGCTAGAAACTTTAAAAAATCTAATTTGTTTCTTCCTCAGAAGTTTTATTATTATTATTGTATTTGGTCACAATCACAATGGCTGATGCTGTCGCTCCGGATTCTCTGCAAGTGAAAGCAGCCGTGCAGGACTACTATGGCAAGAAACTGACAAATTCTGCAGACTTGAAAACAGGTGCATGCACCAGCCAGCCGAAGAAATACCCGCAGTTCATCCGAGAGGCCATGAAGCTTGTGCATGAGGAAGTCTCTTCAAAGTGAGTCTTGTATTGCTTTAAGTGTCCTTCAATAAATCAGTCTAAAAATTGTTTGCAGTGCTTTAGTACTCAAAGGGGGTTTAAATATACTGGGTCTTGCTGAATCATTGTACTGTAATGGATGATGGCCATGTTTTATTTTTGTAGGGAACATGATATTTTTTGTCATTGTAAATTATCATCTCTTTGTTGTGTCGATATGTTAATTTTTTAAAGTGCAAATCACCTCTCTGCCTGCTGCAAACACTTTGAATCTGTTATCTCTTTTAAACGACTCTACTGCTCCCCTTTAGCTCCTTTCTGACCTGGGCCGTAAAACCACCTGAAGACAGAAAAAGAAAAAGTGTGCACTTTGAAAGAGAAAAATACTCATCTGTCTTTTGAAAATGTTAAAAGTATTAAAAGTTACAGAAAATATTACGTTCAGCACATAATTCTAATGATATGTGCCAATCATCTGTCTGAGGAAAAAAAATATTTTTTTAACCGATAGATCTAAGCAGGTCCCAAACTAATTTTTTTTTTCTGATGCTCTAAATAGTTCCTCATAAATCTCTTTTTTTTTTTAAATCCCATTGACATCTCATCCAGGTACTACGGCTGCGGACCAGTGTTCCCCCCGGCCTTGAAAGGTGCCCATGTCCTCGACCTTGGGTCGGGCAGCGGCCAGGACTGCTACATGCTCAGCAAACTGGTAGGACCCCAGGGATCTGTCACAGGCCTGGATATGACAGATGAACAGGTAAGTCGGTACAGGACAGATTGTACACAAATATTATAAACCACAGGGCCTTTGAAAACTAAGGTCTGACATCCCCTTAATTTGTGTGCTTATGCTTTTATGCTTTTGCTTAGGATGTTTTGTGTTTAGGGAATTTAGGATGTGTTGTGTGCATGGGAAATTTATAAATTTATTTCATTGAATGCTGATTTGCCATTCAAAATTGGATACAGAAACAAGAGTTCTGTAAATCCTTTTCTTACTCTGAATCAAACTTCTTGGGTCTTGTTAGTGGAACCAAATTATCATTTTGTTGTTCTTCTTTGTTGCATAATATGTTTAAAACTTTTGATTTCAATTTCAAAATTGTATTGGCTGGTTCTTGAAATGCCATCAAGTGTTATTGAGGTTTGGCTCTCTTGCCTAAACATAAAAAAAAAAATTAACAAATGTGTCCTCTTTTCTTCTGTCCTGCTCAGCTGGCCGTAGCAAACAAGTTCATTGATTATCACACCAAGCTGTTTAACTACACCACGCCCAATATAAAATTTGTGAAAGGAGACATGGAGAAGATGCAAGATGCTGGCATTGAGAGCAACCAGTTTGATATCATTGTGTGAGTTAAGAACTTTGTGCAATTTTGAGAAGATGTATTGAAATAGTACTCTAGTAAGCCACCCTTTTATGAATCAATGACACTGATAGATATTCTTCTCTACACAATGTAAAAGGCATATCGAATGTCTATGGCTTTGGCTCTCTGAGACCTCAAGATCTCGGAGGGACATGGTTAATTAATGTATACTAGTTAATTGATGCATACTCTATTATCAGTCAAATTAGTGTCCAATGAGGTCAGAAACATTTTCTGAAAGTTTTCACTTTTCTCTGTGGAATCAGACATGAAAAGGGTAGGTCCTAGATTAGATAATGCAATATTAAACCTATTGTTAGGTTTAAACAGTAAAGTAAAAGTAAATAAAGAGCACATTTGTAAAGCAACTTTAGTCAAGGTCTCAAGGTCACAGTACCACATCCCTGGCAGACAAGGCACATATAACAAATATCTAATTGTATTGCAAACTTGATTAAAACAAGTTTTTTAATTTTTGTTTTGTTCAGGTCAAATTGTGTCATCAATCTGGCAAGAGACAAACTTTCTGTTCTGAAGGAAGCACATCGTGTCTTAAAGGTGAGAGATAACTTTTGAATTACATGTCAATATGAATTCTCTATCACATCCATTGAAGGCAGATGCCAGTGAGGATTTGTTGTTGGTAGTTGTCCTATGTGTTAAGTTTAGTGGACAGCTATCAGGAGTAGACAAATGAGATTTTTTGGCCATATTTGGAGACTTGTAACATCTGGATTTCTTTTTAAGGAACTAGAGCTTGTGGCAGACAACGCACATTATTCGTAACAGCGTACTAAAAGACACATTCGACTTCGCCAACATCATAGATTTTATTTTTTGCGCTGAAAACAGAGAGATGTTGAAAAGTATGGTCGGCAGTGTGCTGAACAGTGCAAGCCATAGATGATGATTATAATGATACTCAGGCAGCTGGGGCTGTTGTAGGGCGCTGGAAAATGTGGTTGGTGTTAGGGTGAAGATGGCACGTCCATTGACAATGACCTGTGTTGTTAGGTCCGGAGTGGGAATTTTTTTAAAGACTATATCCTGGCTTAAAAAAAAAAAAAAAAAAGAGTTATCAATACCAGTATATTTTGTGATGGATTTGATACAGGTTTTGTTTCAATAACATGAAAAATCTGGTACAAGGGTTATCAAAATCACATTTTGTATTTGTACAGGTGTTGTATAAAAATTTTCAATCTTTTTTGCTTCCCTAGGACATTTGAAAAAGTGGACATAC
Organism: Melibe viridis; assembly: GCA_039654465.1. Classification (NCBI taxonomy): domain Eukaryota; kingdom Metazoa; phylum Mollusca; class Gastropoda; order Nudibranchia; family Dendronotidae; genus Melibe; species Melibe viridis. The sequence goes on along the minus strand of JBCIKM010541639.1, from coordinate 8,797 downwards.
ATTTTTTGTTTGTTTGTTTGTTGTTGTTTTTTTTTAAATTAAAAAACTTCAGAGGTGTGTTACAAATCAGAATGATTTAATTTGCATTGTTCCTTTAACTAGGAAGGAATTTAAACCCCTTTATTTGTATTGTCCCTTCCACCGGTTTGGAATTTAAACCTCTTTATTGTTCCATTCACGGTAGAAGGAATTTAAACCCTTTACTTTATTTGCATTGTTTGTTTCACTGGAAGGAATTTAAACCGTTTTATTTGTATTGTCCCATTCACCTGGAAGGAATTTAAACCCCTTTATTTTTATTGTCCCTTTCACTAGGAAGGAGGAGAGCTTTATTTCAGTGATGTGTACGCAGACCGAGACCTTCCGCCAAATCTCCGAGAACATGAAGAACTTTGGTGTAAGTCTTCCTTTTCTTCTATCATTTTATGGTTGTGGCCGTTTGGTTGTATCCTACACTGTATATCTGGAATTAATATTTTTGAGCATCAGAATGAAAAGCTAGGTATTAAACATGTTCTTATTTGAACTTACACACATTGACAGTAATACTGTCTTACCAAGTTGGTAGATGTTACTGAAGAAGAGAAAAAAAAGTATCATAGTAATGATATTCATTTGACTGTTACTTGTATGTAAACCTGCTTAATTTTATTTAGATTTCTGCATCATCTACAAAGGATTTTTCTTTCCATTTTTCTTTCTTGGTATACTCTATTCAACTTTTCATAGTAAAGCATTGTTTGTATTAGAAATCCTCAGGTTTTGTATTCTTGCTATCACTCATTAAAAATTGTGTCCTTTAAAATATCTTTCAAATAACCACAACACCACCACCACCAACAACAACAACAACCTCAACAACCCCAACAATGGCAACCCTGCAGGTGAATGCGTTGTTGGGGCGTTGTGGTGGAAGGACCTGTACAGGCTGGCCAAAGACATTGGTTTCTCTACCCCGCGTCTGGTCACAGCAGGACTTTTCTCCATTGACAACAAATCCCACAAGGACTTCTTAGGTAATGTCACGGCATTCTGGTTTTCTCACCATGGATGAAGTGAAAAGGGGAGGGGGGGGGGGGCTGTTGAAGAGAAAAGTATGAATGATCACTGGCTCAGTGGAAATTTAAAACACTCCCATTTCTTAGTCTTTCCTGGTATATTATAGATACTTAAATGGAGTGCTTTGACTCTCATATGGAAACCAGAACATATTGGAAGTGTGTTCAGGATTAAAAGATTGATATGGCAATAGTCCTTGAAGAATGTGTATAAAAATATATTTTATAGATTGACATTGACTTCATGAAAATTTATTTTTCAAAATTTTAAGTGGATTCATTTTAAAAGGGTGACTTACAAAACATCTTTTACCAATTTGTAGGTCATAGTGAATGTTAAAGCCTTCTTGCTAAACATATCCTGTCACTCTGCTAACGCTGTCTCAAATTTTGGAAATATAGCAAAAAGACAACTTAAGGAGGCTTGAGCATTTAAAATTGCAACCCTGGGGAGAATCTTCTAAACATCCACTATTAGTAGTACTCAAAAATTGCATGAAGTTTACAATCTAATTGGTTTAATTATGTCTTTATGATTTATTTGCAAAAAACCATTTCTTAACATCTTGTTTGTAATTTTCTTCTTCCTTTGCACAGGTGAAGCTAAGTTTGTATCTGTGACTTACAGTCTGTTCAAATTACCCGCTGAAAAATCAGAGCCCAAAACCATCCTATATGACGGAAATATTCAGGGCTATGAAGAAGACTTTAAGTTTGACCATGGCATCACTTTTAAGGTATACATGTCTCCTTGCTTTCGTATTTTTTTTCTTTCTTGCAGAGCTGCCAAGTGTCCCGCATTTTCACCGTCTGTCCCGCTGTCCCGCCCGCGAAGTAAAATCTGACGAAATGTCCCGCTTTTTCGTTGACGGTCACAGCTGGACAGCCAGCACGCTGCTCATTTCATTACGTTTTGTTACACGTTGCCGGATCGTCCCTTGGGATACGTGCCTTTATCCAGGAATGCTTGTTAAGTCACTCAACTTCCGTTTCTTTCACACTCGCGAGCTCGCAACCCTTGCATCACGCCGTGAAGCCTGAAAATCAAGAACGCTAGGACAAGAATGCCCTCTTGAGGTTGGATAGTGAGTCTGCCGTTGTCCCGTAAAGGCAGGATGAAACACAGGGACTTACTTTTTCTTTCCGAGATTGAGTGACTCGACACACTACACATTAATAATAATAATAATAATAATGAATAGCTTTTATATAGCCATAACCAGGACTAGGTCTTGCTCTATGCGCTTCACACAGGCAAGAGATCATTTGTGTAGCGCCTTTTTGCCGAATGCTCCAGGCGCTTCACAATATCATTACCCTGGCAGACAACACACATACAACATATATGACGTTACAAGTCGCCTGTTAGGCGTGTTACAATTTTTTGGGACAGAGAGACAGCGTTGTCCTAGCTTTACATCCATCTCCGATAGGATGAGGTAAATTTGGTAAAGTGCCTTACCTAAGGACACAACACGACGGCACTGGTTAGGATCAAACCCACGCTCTTCAGCATGGAAGTCCAACTCTTCACTAACACACACACACACACACAACATATTTTATGGAGCACAATCAGCTTTAGATAGTTTTAGTAGAGATGCATTTGTTTATGATCAATAAATCCTAATCAATTAGATCAATTGATGCTAATCTTTCATACTAATGTTGAACTTAGACGAGTATTTTACCTCTCATTACAAACTATTAACAGCAACAATAGCCCCCCAAAAAACCAACCCAAACCCAAACAAAAAAACTACATATAGAAAGGGAACTTGGAAATCTGACAGGATAATCATGAACATAATTAAAAGTTTTTATCATCTGATTGATGTCTATGGTATTTTGAATGATAATAATGCAAGGACCTGTTTAAATGAGATCATTATTTTGATTTTACTTCCACCGCGGAATGTCCCTCTTTTTTCATGAATGTCCCTCTTTTTGGGGGTGAAATGTCCCTCTTTTTGAAGAGTCGAGGTTGGCAGCTCTGCTTTCTTGTAGTTTTGTGATTTTGTTAAAAAAGTCCTTTTCCTTTAAAAAAGCACACGCTGGTTAGGTGTCCATGATCTTGGTGGTCATGAATGGACAAAAAGCATGGCGTGTGGAGGAGCTTGTGTGAAGTCTCTGATACTTGTTTTGTAGTATGTAAACACCTTTGTGGCCAAAGAGATGTAAGGAACAATTTGTACTTGAAAAAGACTTTTTGAAAATTCAAACCGTTCCCTTGTTTTTCCCCTGGAAATAATCTTTTTGTGATATTATTTTTGAATTTGTCTTTTCCACAGAAAGGGGAGGAAGCCCATGTGAAGTCAGAACTGGCCACCATTTTGCAGGCCTCACGCTACAAGAGCTTTTTCACATTTTCTGATGGAGAAAAGGGACCTTGCAAATGCGCTAAGCTGGTATGTCAATATGAGTCAATGATTTGTAGATTTCAAGTACTATTCAAGGATTGGTCCAGTTTTACCGGAACATCCGTTTTTTGTGGGGGGTTTTTCCCAGCCTGGAATTTCTGAGAAAAAATTCTGGAGAAGAAAAATCTGTAAAAATTTGGCCCTAACAGATTTCTATCACTTCAAATTTTTGTCATCCGGCTTGCCGGCTTTCTGTAGCTTTGTTTTTACTGCAGGCTACGTCTGTAAATGGACAAGAGTAACAATCGGCTTGACTTGCGATATTATTCAACAGATTCAATTTTGGGTCAACGAGATATTTAACTAATTCAATTTTGTTTTCGTTACATCGGCTGATCGGAGTATTATTCAGACCCTCTGTCCCTGGGCTTGCTACTGCTGCATAGAACATCAGATTTCTCTGGAAAAGCAGAACAAAGAAATCTTAAATTTGTTTCAAAATTATACTCTTGAATTCAGTTTTTAACTGTTTAGATGGTCAGTTTTTGCGTTTGTGAGATATTTCTCTGTATCAGTTTGTTTCCATTGGCTGATGCAAGCATATTTTGAGGAAAGTGAAGATGACAGTACCTTTAAAATCTAGTTATAGCAGTCTAGGCTGAATTTAGTTGAATTCTGAAATTAAAAAAGTGCATTTCTAATATTTTTTATCACTAAAAAAACGATTTTTCCACCACTGATGTCTAGTATGAATTTGACAATATGGTCAATTTTTCTTGCAAAATTATTTAAATTTTGTGACAGCTGTGGGGACAGCTAATACTTACACCAACTAATTTCCAATATTATTTTAACAATTTTTTCTGAATTATATATTTCAACTGCATACTGAGTCTTTTCCTTTAAAGATCAAACATTATCTTGGCTTAGTTAGGCAGACTTCCTTTATTTTATTTCTGCCATCTGACTCTGTTAAAAATAATGAATGACAGAGTTCCTGATAACTGATGATGTAATTTTTCATCACAGCAAGGCTGAGAATTTACAGTCTTTTGGCTGACCTCTGCTTTCTGTCTCAGTGGTAATTGTTTCCGCCTTTCAATTACTTGCGGCAAAAGGCGCAATAATAACTTAGTCTACAGTGAAATACTGGTTTTCAAATAGGATAGAAACAGCCCAGAATATACATAGATTGCTCTTTTTGAGAATTTATTTTAAAACAGTTTTCTGTGGGAGCATGCTCTGTACCCTCTAGTTCAGGTTGCTTGACACCCTCTTGCTCAGGTTACTTGACACCCTCTCGCTCAGGTTACTTGACACCCTCTCGCTCAGGTTACTTGACACCCTCTAGCTTAGTTTCTCTTACATTATGTTCTCTTCAAAGGATAATATTATTATGGTTGCCAAGTTTTGCTAAAACCAGTTATGACTAGTCAATGTTGAGCTTTAAAGTGATTTTTGGTTTGCTGTATCTCTTTTCCAGGAAAAAGATCCATTTGAATACTGCGCTCAGAATGGAGGCAAGAAAAGCTGCTGTTAACTATACTGCAAAAGCATGACAAAATCTTGCCGTTGTGAGATTCTTTTAGGCCATTCCACTTCAATAAAATTTCCATTTTTTAATTTTTTTTTACAGTTTATTTGAATTTTATATCTCTCTATTTAAGATCAGTAGACTTGGATTTTTTCCAATTCAATCAGCAATCATCCAGATATTTTTGTACCTGAACTGCTAAATTTCCTCTGTCTCATTTCATTAGTCTGTGGACATGATGGCTAATGTAAAGGATTTTCTATCTCTCAAAAATGTTACGGCTATTGAATTGTTTAAACCCTCATGATGGATCATGTTGGACGTTCAGGCTCTGTTTTGCAATAAGACATCTCTCCTGTCTTCTTATTGTAGTGTCTTAAGTTTCAGACTTAAGGTCTACCTTGATCGCCACTCTGAAAACAAACCTTCTCCTGCCCATTTCATGTTTTTAGTTGTTGTCATCCCTTACTTTACTCCAAAGAAGTTAAATTACCTGTTGATAATTAGCGTGATTCCCTTTTTCTTATAGAGAATTGTCGCCAAATTTTGTACTTGAATTTTTTTGTGGTTTTCAATCTAATCTGATCAGTAATTAAGGGGGGGATAAAGAGATTTATATTGCTAACTTTTTTTAATTTTTGATTCTGTGTTATCAGTATTTTTGGCTGATGAATTTTGTTAATGTATAATTCCCCAATCCAGACACCTCCAGGGTGCCCGATAGCTCTGTTGGTACAACAGCGTCTGGCTATCACCCCTTGGGAATCGAGCTTACAATTGCTTGGTCCACTTTCGAACACATAACCACCACAGTTTAGGTACCCATGAAAAAAATGCATAATTGCTCAAGCAAGCTTACACCCAATTAGAAGGAATCACCCATATTATTCGTGGTAAAACATAATAGCTACAGCTCGGTTTCAAACCCTTGTCCTTCAGAGTACGAGTCGATCACCATATCAATTGAGCTACTGCTCCACTCTTCAGACTAAGCAAAAATGAAAGCAGCCTGGAAAGCAATGGTAGCTGTTGGCTACCTACCTCATGCCCTATGTATAGAACATTACAGTACTAATGTACTCCTGCTCATCCTATGCTCAGGGTTCAGAATGGGACTGACTCACTTTCCTTTGTGATAGGTTAACCTTGCCACAAGTGATTGATTGATTGTTTGATTGATTGATTGATTGATTGGCTCCTGCACTACCACCTGCTTTTCAGCAATAATTTTAATGTTACTACTTGCCCTTAGGGTGACAGAGGTTGTGATACATCTCAGTTAGGTCTAGAATACAATGACGCCTTCTCCTGTACTTTAACAATTCAAATTTCAACCATGTACTTTTTGCCTTTGATATTCTGCTTACTGATGATTCATGTATGTATAGGGTGCGTGCAAAAAAAAGGCCTGACAACCAAAGCACTCAAGAACGGTGTTATAATAAACATTATGATATGTAACAAAATTCTGCCTAAACAATCATTAAAATCTTGAGTTTATTTGTGCAAAGCTTCAATGTACTGCGGTTTAACTCAAATGAGATATGACCGTTCCATTAAGACTACCAGAAAAAGTCCATATCATTGACTTCACAGCAGGAATCTGATGAGGGTATTTCATGCAAATCTTTACCGAAGCCGTGTTGTTGGTTTTATAATCGTGAAAATTCATGAACTAATTTTTTATGTAATTTTATTTGCTGTTTAAAAACTCCACATCAGTATCTTTTGTACTTTTTTTGTTATGGCGCCTCAAATCAGGAATAAGTGAATTGGCATAGGATATCAAATTCGACACAAAACTTAAAACTTGGATAAAGGAAACAATCTCCTGTGAAAAAAACATCCAACTTTGACATGTCTAATTTTATTACAATCTAGATCCCTGTGTATGTGTCTTTCGGTTAATGATGCGTTCATTTTGGTGTCTTAATGTTCAATATCACTATAACCGCAGTACATTGAAACTTTGCATGTGTAAAATTCTGATATATATCATCGATTATGCAGAGTTTGGTTAAACTACATTGATTATAACACAGTTTTTAGCGCTTTGGTTTTGGGCCTTTTTTTTTCATGCACCTGATATATTATATACCCAGGTGTGCATTGTGTCATAGTAACCTACCATAGTGAATTAACATATCATTTCACTTGATCTGTGCTTACTCTGAGCTGAAGAGAAAAGATGATTTTGTTTAATTCAATCTTTCACAGTTCTCTGCCTCTGGTGTCTTATTTATTTCTTAATTTCAGAATAATCATTTTTTTTATATATATATTCCTGGAAATTCATGTACGCCATTGGTTGTGATGCTGATATATTTACTCAAAACTGCGAGCATGTTATACCGGTGATTATGTGTGTTTGACACTTGATGAATCTATTTTTATCTTGTAGAAGTTAAATTTTGATTTCTGACTGACACTCTTTTTACTCCCAGAAATTTTGGTTCTATATCATAATGGTGGGTTTGAAACATTTGATATATGATTGCTCCTATGGGGCTTTAATATTCATGATGAATTTGTTATCTTATCTGAATTTGTATGTATCGATTCAATGATTACACTTAATTGAATTTTTTAGATTTTGTTTCTGATCTCGTTTCTTTCATTGTCTGTTTTCCCTGTATATATTTCCCAACTCTTAACACCCATGCATAAGGAATCTGCATATTGTGTTATTTTTGTCCCTGTTCTGTCGTGTTCAGTTGTGTTTGTTTTCTTGCCTGAATGCTGCTTTCAGTGTTCGTCTCTCCCCCCACTCAGCCCCCATGCCATGCCTGAGGAGTGAGTTGGTGGCATAGCATCAGGCCCTCTATTTAGATTTACAGGGTACTTTTGTATTAAAGGGGGATTTAAGATTCGGGGTCCTCCTGGACCATAATGCTGTTCTGGTCCTTCAGTGTGCTCGGTGGCTCAGTTGGTAAGGTATCAGACTCCAATTCTGAAGAGTGTGGAATTGATTCCTGCTGGAGCCATGGGACCAACCACACCATGACCTTGGTTGTCCCAGTCTTCCCCTGGGGCAGACCCAGAAGACACAGCATCCCATGGGATTTACATAAAGGGATTTTTTATCTTCTTTTCTTTTCACAAAACGATTCACCTGTGCCTAATGAGGTGCATTGCCACCTGCAGCTTTTCATGGTGCTCTGACAATGATATAATGACCAACTACAGCCCATCCGTGATACACCGTTTTAAGCGCTTCCACTTCGAGCCTGTAATTGTACACAGAGGATTTAGTACTACCTGTATAAAAGCATGCAAATATTTATTTCTTATCTTTTACACTGAAATTATCGTCTTACTTTTCCCCCTTTTCTGAGATGTCCTGATTTTGTTGTCTTGTTTGCAATTCAGTGGTCATCCCTTATTTCATGCCTTTTGGTACATAACTCCAGGGTCACAATTTAAACATACTGATTACTTTTTGTTCACAAACGGGGGTTAAAGATCCTGTGTCTTCTTGTACCATAATGCTGTTATGGGTGATGGCCATTGCTTATTTTTGTAAGGAGAGATAGTAATTTTTGTCATTGTAAATCATCTCTCTGTGGTGTTGATATGTGTTTTGAGAGACAATATTTATTTTTTACTGTAAATCATCTCTTTGTTGTTTGATCTGTTCCCTCTTTGAACTAATTTTATCTCAAACAAAACAAATTATTTGTTTTTAATGATTTGTGAATTTGTACGCAGCTGAGGTTTCTTCAGTTTGAATGGAAGAAGAACATACAAACATACATGCGGGTGATTGGAGGGAGTCCCTGGTGGGCTCTTCTACTTCTGTTTCTTTTCTTTTACACTGAAGCTATTGTCTTACTTTTTCCCCTTTT
>JBCIKM010541417.1:0-17856 GCA_039654465.1 Melibe viridis | reverse complement strand
TTACTTTCCTCTGGGCTCCTCTATGACCCTCGTGTGTCGTGGGGCCCTAAAACCTCCAATAAACAAACAAACAAACATTCTGCCAGTGACACCATCACAGTGTGTTCTTCCATTTAATCATTAATTTTCCCTCACACTACAGGTCTTCGTCTCACTCCTATGGGACCCCCATTTACTTATAAATGTTAAACTCGTAGCATGAGAGTGTCAAATTCGAAAGTAGCTGGCACTGGAGATGGATGAAAATAAACAGAAAATTGTGTAGGCACAGTGCCGAGGTGAGTCAAAGCCAAAGAAAGGAAGGAAAAAAAACAGGAAGTCGTCAGAGGAGGGAATTGAACCCAGGACCTGCCATGGCATTGATTCTCCTGGCCATTGCCAGGAAAGCGGGCTTACCAATTACCAACTGAGCCATCTGCCACTCAGTGGAAAATATACGACAGTTTGATCTAAATATCATCATTCCTGATTTCGAGTTGTGTTAAAAAAAATTCATATAAAAAAAAACTTCCATGAATCTTAACTCATGTAATGTGATAATGGCGTTAAGATCATTGATTTGCTTTCAGTGCCCCTCATAAGGCTGCGGTAATGTTATTAATACTGTCACACCCCATGTTTCGCACCAGCAGACGTGTGGGAATGGTATTGATCATTGATACACAAATAATGGCGGGGAGCAGACACCTTGACTGAAAGATTGTGAAAATTGTTGTATGAGTACGGTGTCAAGAGGAAGACAAGATAAAGGTAAATAAATAAAGAAAATAAATTGTCTAAATAATTCGACCTCCGTGGCCAGGACTCGAACCACGGATCTCTGGATTACAAGTGCAGTGTGCTAACCATTACACTACAAAGGCTGTCTGATCATTGAGACAATTTAAATTATTTATACTCCCCTTTCTTTGGCACACAAGTGGGTGGTGCCCACACAATGAAATGGAAATGACAACAATGAGAACATAGTTACTCCAGTAATAATATAAATGATCTGTTATGGGAACAGAAGTCAACTGAGGGTTCAAACCCAATCAGTACCACTGTGAAGAGGCTGAGTGCTGTTTAAATCCGACAACTGTAAATACCACTTTGACTAGACGGAATTACCTAAGACTGAGTCTTAAGAAACAAATTCTCCAATTTGACTTATCGGTAAGCAAAGAGGACATGAGACAAAGTCGAAAAGACAAAAGTCAAGGAAAAACAAAGTAACAAAAAGGAAGTGCTCTCAGTTAGGACCAGTAAACCTGGGGCAGAAGAATCCTAGGAAGAAAACGCATAAAATCTCTTTAAAAATAGAACACCAAGAGATATTTCCCTTAGTCAAATTTAACTCTTGAGTCCACTGAGAAAACTCCATCATACCTGGTTTCTGTCATGTGTAAATAACCACAAATGAATAGGACATTTGAATTCTCAATCCCACGACAAAGCAGATCCCTGACCAGTCCGCTCCCGAAGCTTAAAGTAAAGCAAGGACGAAAGTGTTAGTGTAAGAACAGCTTCAATGGCCCCTAACAGAACCCAAAGAGTTCCAATTTAACTTCTCCCTTCCAACTGACATTCTCCTCCCACAATTCCGAAGAAATCAGACAACATGCACCCAGAAGTAAATGAAGAGCAAAGAATACAAGAGAAGTGAACAAAGAACACTCACACTCACACAGTCTCATCCAAACCACAACCGACTTTCTCTCGACATAGTCCTAAAAGATATTTTAGAAAAAAACAAATTAACATGTATTACTGTTTAGCATCAATATTCTATTACACAGTTTAGATGAAATAATAAATCTGGAAAGCTCCACATCTAGCCTTGATGATCTTTTCTATTGGTGAGGTGCAAGGGTGTGTGTTCCTTTGGCATATCATCAGGTCTGATCACATACTTGACGTCTTTTGTAAAAATCCTCTTCTCCTAAGATTGCTCCTTTCGTTTGAAATAAAAATATGAAGTGGAAGCAGAAAATTAGAAAACAATAGATACAGTATCTACATTATGAACTCAAGGAGGATTTATTAAGGTGTTCTCACTATCTACTAATTCCTTTTCTTGATGGTTATGTCTGTCAAATCCAGCTTGCCATGCACGCATGCAGACAACACCTCTATCCTGAACATCTTTTCGTCCCTTACTGCTTATGACTTCTCCATCTGGCTGGATGACAATCAGTTTTGGGATGACACTCACTGAATAGCGTTCCGCTAATTCTCTGTATTGAAAAGGGGGATGATATCATGTTCACACTATGAGCTTCCCTGTTTTTTTTGCATTTTTAAAAAAATAAACATTTATCAAATATGACATTAAAAAAAATTCATAAAATTTTGAAAAATCCAAGAGAAATTAAACAATATTTTTGATATTTGCTGGTCCAAAATTTCAGCATTAGCATGGTTATATTATGATTAGTAGTAGTAGAAGGGGAGAAAACTGTGCAATTAGGAATGTTAGAATAAAATTTATTTAGAAACCTACAGGGTATCTCATACAAAAATTGAAAAGTTGCAAATGTTTGGGAAATTTTAGATAGATACTTCTTAAATAGATATAACCCAGCTTCTTACCAAGGGGCAGAAAAAATATTTTTTTGTCATGAAACAGAAACCACTGATTTCAAATGGTTTACTAGATTTGAAAAATCCAAGAGAAATTAAACAATATTTTTGATATTTGCTGGTCCAAAACTTCAGCATTGGCATGGTTATATTCTGATAAGTAGTAGTAGAAGGGGAGAAAACTGTGCAATTAGGAATGTTTGAATAAAATTTAAAAACCTACAGGGTGTCTCATACAAAAATTGTATGGTTGCACATGTTTGGGAAATTTTAGATAGATACTTCTTAAATATATATATATATATATATATATATATATAGAGAGAGAGAGAGAGAGAGAGAGGGGACAGACAGACAGACAGAGATACTAGATAGAGAGAGAGGGGAGGGGGGAGGGGGTCAAGGGAGTGCAACAAGATGTACAAGAATTAATTCCTCTTTGTGAGTTATCTGCCTTGGTGGAGGCCAGGAGTGACTGAATTCTAGGAAGTTGAGGACAAAAATCATAAAAAATACAATGTTGAAAATATTGAAAAAAAACTGCACACAAATGACCGTAATAGGTTGAAGGAAGCTTTTGGTTTTTTAAAGACAGTGATTATATATGTGCAGGGATTGGCTTCCCAATCCAGCGAGTGGCAGTAAAGGTGAACTATTTTGTAACATTCCATTTATCTATGACTATGAGTATCTCTCAACACATGATAAGAAAATCAAACTGGAGCCTTATTCAACCTACTGTTTTAAAGGATCTCCAAACTTGACTGCCAGCCATTCTCCATGCTTGTATTTATAATACTCCATCATCTCTTCCTCTGTTTTATCAAAGCTGAGGAAAACAATTTCAATAGGGCTATTTCTCTGAACAAGGTCTGAATAAACCTCCTTCAAGGCGGGTATGAAATGCTGACATGGAGTGCACCAGGATGCAGAGAAGAACAGGCAAACAACCTTTGGAGGAAAAGAGATACATACATAGATCCACATAAGTATGTTTTAAGCTGAATGCTTCAAAACAAATTCTTCTTTCAGCTAAATCCACAAGGTTGCAAAACAGCTATCTTCTTCTTCTTCTTCTTCTTCGCCTTCTTCATCATCTTTATTTTAACAGATTAGCCCAACTTTTAAAATACAATCTTGAACAAAATGAAACAAAACTTCAAACAAATGATTACACTAGGTTGAATCTGTAATCTTGCTTTCTTCTTGGGTGCCCCTATGATCCGTGTTTGCTGTGGTGCGCTAAACCACAAATAAAGAAACAAAACAACAATCAGTTGAGCTGAGTATAATTGTCAGTTGTCAGTGAGTGGTAGGAATTAAAAAAAAATTTCGTTGGCACTATTCAACCACATATGAACAATATTTCAAAGGATTTAATTCGCTTTGCATCATCACTTTGTGTTATGAGGACAACCAAAAAACAAAGGTAGCCATAATCTGGAACAAATTTGTCAATTCTTTAATCAATTGCCATCCAAACACTTTAGGAACTAAAAGAAAATTTCATTCGCCTACTTTCCAACATTTTTGGTCTTTTGTCTGTCGAGTCAGCTACAGTTATAATAACAGAATAACGCCAAAGTTATTCGCCCAAATGCACTTATTGAGTCTGCCATAATTCATAATGTGATTTTCCTCTACAGGCTTGACAATAACACCAACGTCATCATTTATATATCATAATTTAAATTATTAGGCTTTCAAATCTTTCCTCTTCTTTGTGGTCTTGATAACTAGCTCAAAAGGGGGAGCATAAAAACAATTCTACCAAAAGTTGAAACAGGGATTATCCTTAATGTCAACTAACCTTTCCTTCTAGAGATTCTTTCCCTTGAACAAAGACGGACGAATCTGCTTTAGAACCAAAATTTTCATCAGTCTCAAAAACTTTCTTTGTGAGAAGATTATGTTCACCCAAAAGTATAGCCATCGCATATCTAAAGAAAAAAGCCCAAAACGCCTTTAAGCTTTTTTTCTTTGCAATTTTGAGACAATCAATTCACTTTATAGGCTACGATGGCGTGAACTTGTTGTCAAATAGCAACATACGTCGTAGTAATTAGTATTCGCTAGTTTCTTTTTCTAAAAATGTTTGGTATATAAAATTGACAAACACAGTTAATTTAAATGGTAGAACTTTCCGAAATCTAATGCAACTTTCCTGGCATTGTATTTCTATGCTATGACATAATATATTAAGGAGAAGTAATTCTTCCCCACTGCCTTTCTTATTTTGGTACAGCTTTTCATTTGGTATTGTGAAATTCTGAATAATAAGTACCTTGTCAAAATTAAAATATAATAGACTATAGGATCGATATCAATGCTAATCAATTGCAACCCCCCCCCAAAACAAAAAACAAAAAACAAAACAAAAACAAAAAAACAAAACAAAAAAAAACCCAAAACACCAAGACCAAAAACTAAAACCCAAAACAAAACACACACAAAAAAACAAAACAAAAAAAAACACCAACAAAAATATTAAAAACGATGAGCGAACTCTCCCCATGGTTGTTACTGCTAATACTGAGTGCTTTCTCTATTATCTGTCTCCCACTTTCGCTTTCATTTCCATATTTACAAGAAAATGGCGGGTGAAGACACAGTGACTGACACCAACAATGTTGACTCAGAACAAGTTGATGAATCGCTGCAAAGTGATAAAATTCAAGGAGGAAATCCAGGTGACGAAAAATTGAACAGACTGCCATTGTCAAGGATCAAAGGTATAATTAAAATGGACCCTGATGTGAAAAAAGCCAGTCAGGATGCTGTTTTCATCCTTTCCAAAGCTGCAGTAAGTTCCCTTTTCTCATTTTCAGTCTCAGAAACCTATTGCTGTTTTATTGCAATTATTGTTTTGTTATGTTATCCTTACCAGGGGCGGATCCAGTGGAAAGTTGGAGGGGGGACGATTTCACATTCTTCAGCAGCTGATAGAAATTTTCAGTAATTTACATCAGAGCAGGAGACACTTTACTATACTGTGTTTTAATGGAGCTACTCACTTCTTATACATACAGCTTATCTTCATTGTTTTTTGTTGTTTTTTTTAAAATCCGGACCAATGATCAGGTGCTTAACTTAAACAAGAGCAACAGAATTAACATGCTCATTCCCAAAAGATCACATACTGCAACACATGGAAAATCAAGACCAGCCAATGGTTAGTGAAGATCGTAAATGCAGTGAGAGAGTGAGGCATGCTTGGTATATTTAGAAAAAGAGCATGCATGGCAAATACAACCTCGTGAGTGACCTCTTCATTAACCTCTTGAATGTCTTTCACATTACAAGTCGAAAATGCAGGGCAAAGCAATTCGGTATTTGTTATGATCTAGGGTGAATTCAACCATTTTGTTCTGTCGATCAAACAAAGCTACTAAACTTGAGGTTTGTATACCTCACCTGACAAGGGAAATTCACCTACAGAAGAGAAGAATAATGACTGCTATTTACTCCTCTGTTTATTCTATACTCACTGGTGCTTCGGTCATGGGGACAGTGTCCCAGTCATGAATGTTACCAAGTAGTTTTGCCCTTCAACTCCTTTGGACTAAATCAATACATGAATGGTAAAAAAATTTAGAGGGGGGATTGTCGTTTGCCATGGACACTTTCTAAACCTGTCCCTCATTCAATTCTGCCACTAACAGTGGCATTTCTTGTTGCTTATACCCTTATTTAAATAATGCGAACGGCTGTCTGGCAAAGTGACTGCCAACCACACGAGACACATGAGGACTTTGCATAGTCACCTCGTGAGTTTGCCATTGAATGGACTACTAAAAGCTGTGAGGGACCATGACACAGATATCTATAAATAGATTCAACTTTCACCACCAAGAGTATTTTTAGAGAGGATGTTTTCGATTTTAATCATTGATGTCCTATAGTAAAAACCGCCCCTAATCGGTATACCTTCATACTGCCTTAGCAGTGTCGGGACCCGGCTCCAGGGAGTAGGGAAAAACTCTGGATCACAATAAATGAAGACAGGCGAAGGATCAGTCCACTGTGCCTAATCTTGTGTGGTGTAATGAGCTAGAAATAAGCTAACTAGAGTAAAGCCTGGGAACTTTGCGAAACGACACTTATCCCCTTCTATGTTGGAACAACCTGACCCCCCTGTCTGTGGAAGAGTCTATTATTGTGTAGGAGACTAAATGCACATATGGTCAATCGGGTAAAAACAAAGGATCGAAGGCCTGGTCATCTGATGACCTTCCCTTGTCCCTCTTTCTCTTAGTAGGCCGCTCACACTTGATCTTACCACACTGCTTTTGCACATATATATAAAATTTAAAAAATTCATGAAAAATGTGGAGAAAATATTGAACCCCCCACTCCCTTTCCCTTACAGTATGTTGTTTGACATAATGAAAACAATTAAATCAGTTAAAGAGATGAAAAATAAATGATCTAAAAATGTCAGATTCATGAGAAATATGGATACAAAATTGAACCCCAACCCCCACCCTTCCAACCCCATAAAAAAATGATGAATACAGTATTTAATATATTTATATATATATAATATATATATGCGCTTTGAGATGTTTTCAACTTGGAAAACGCAACTCAATAAATGCTTTATATTATTATTTTAAACCTTCGATTAAACCCAATTAGAAACAAAAGTCTTGACTTGGTATAATCAAGCCCTTCTGACGTGGCCTCCAAACGAAAACAAATGGGACCCAGGTTCACCCTTTTCCCTGTAATCCTTAGTAAAAGTTGAAAGTGCGTTAACCAATAGACCAACCGATGTGTGTAGAATAAAAGTATTTTAAAAGCTTTGAACCAATGTTTTCACTTATAATTTGCAAAAAAAACAAACCCTTAACTATTGATAGATTTTCACTTTCTGTCTCTTATAAGTTGGAAATTATCATGCAGATGAATTTGTTTTTTGTTTAATATTGGAAAAGGTTGCGAAGAAGGCCAGCCCAAAATAAACGTGTTGTCTTGAGGACTTGATACAAGGGTTCAAATGTGGTTGAATGAATGGCCCACCCATCATTTGAAACTAACTGACATCCTACTGCATGACCAGTTTGTGGGTGTCCCTGGTGGGCACTTCTACTTCTGTTTCTTTTCTTTTACACATGACGGAAACTATCGTCTTACTTTTTTCCTTTTTCTGTGATGTCCTGTTTTTGTTGTCTTGTTTGCAACTCAGTGGTCATCCCTTATTCCATGCCTTTTGGTACATAACAAGTTAAACGTACTGAGTACTTTTGTACACAAAGGGGTTTTTAATATCCTTGGTCATCCTGTAAACTAATGCTGTTATGGGTGATGGCCATTGCTTATTTGTTTTAAGGAGAGATTATGTTTTTTGTCATTGCAAATCATCTCTCTGTGGTGTCGCGATATATATATATATATATATATATATATATATATATATGTTTTGAGAGATGATATTTATTTTTTAGTATAAGTCATCTCTCTTCTGTTTGCGGTTTGATCTGTTCCCTCCTTGAACTAATTCTATCATCTTGCTTTCCTCTGGGCTCCTGTATGATCCATGTGTGTTGTGGGGCCCTAAAACCATCAATAAACAATAAACAACAAACAATCCTACTGCATTGAACACAACTTAAAAAGTTGTGATTGGTCACTGTAAAATCGCTGGAAACAATATGCAAGGTCATAGGTAAAACAATTGAAAGTAAAAAAATAATTTTATCGATGATTTTCCCAGCTTTTCTTCATTTTACAAGACTGTTTAAATATATTAAATTTTTCCACAGGAGATGTTTATACAGCATTTGGTAAAGGACACTGCAGTCAAGACATTGGGTGAGAGGAAGAAAATGATGACAAGACAGCATCTTGGTAAAGTTATATTTTTCATTGAACATCAGTCTTCCTCTTTAACGTTTAGCATGATTTTAGTTTTGAGTTTCATCTGTCTCTCTATGCTGCTGTATTGGTACTCACCTGCAACCTGGATGCCCAAGGTTTGAATCCTGACAAGAACCGCACTAATTATTGAATTCAAGCCTTTCTGAAAAAACAATGTTACTGAAGATTTTGGCTGTGAAATAAAGGGTAATTAATTTATATTTTAAGAGTGCATCAGAGTCATAGACTTGGAACACAATACCTGAAGTTATGGAAAAGTTATATCATGAAAAATCACATTTTTTTCCTTTTAACAAAGCAGAGATTCTAATCCTTAACTTAAGATCTTGTGATAATGATTAATGTTGATGTTTACTCACACTGAGATGAAGTCAAAACCTTTTATGATAGAAATCATCAAAGCCTTAAAATCATTATTTTAAATGACTGTGACTTGTTTCCCACTTTTTTCAGAGCATGTATTTTTCCACAAAGACTGCTATTCATTTCTTGAAGGTAAGTGACAAAAACAAAGGTACTTTTATTTTGTTGTATTTAAAATTGATCTTAATACTACATTAGCATGAAGGTGCAGTAGGATTTAATTAAGCTTCTTTCAAACTGGGGAGTCCTATGATCTGCAAGGAACTGTTGATTTTTTAAGTTATATAAACGATATTTATGTTTTTTTATTTTTATTATGCTCCGATTTATAATTGGAACAACTGAAAAACCAAGAAAGATAGCTTAAAATTCTTTTTGCAAGGTAACAGGAATTTATTGACATTTTGGTAGGCATAACATCTTACTAATGACAGTAATGACATAAAGACACTATAAGTGGACTGTTGTTTTTGGATCATGATGACCAAATGAACAGAAAAATGTCCATAATTAACAGGAAAACGTTCTACAATTTAATTTGAATAAATATGACATAAATGGCAAGGTTAGCTTGAATAAAAACTGAAGTAGAGCTCAACGTGCGCAACTCTGTTTTCTACCAGCATCAGCAGTCATGATCTCAGCTCTCGCCAGGAGTTGGCTGCTTTTTTTAGCATGATTTGCGCTTTCCCGACGTAAAAGGGTCTTCGTTTTAAGTGCTGTAAGTCTTTTATAGGGGCTGAGAAAACGGACTCTCTGATGTGTCGTCATAAAAAAAGTATCCAGTTGGGTTATTTTGGGTGAGCTTGGGGTGCCAGGTGATGGTTTGCTTACTACTTGTTTTCTACGCCATTGACATTGACCGACACGACCAGGTTCTTGTGCCAGAGGTGTTGCATGCTTACAGTAATTTCTCTTGTAAGCTCTCTTAACCCCAGTCAAACTGATAAGACACAAAATGCCAGTGAATACCTGAGCCTTTGCAAAAAACAGGAGCTTTCTATCTCTCTTGGATTTTTAGTTATATTCTGATTATAAATCAGACCATAATAAAAAAAACCACCCTGTATTAAGGGTCATAAGTAACGCTAAAAAAGTTCATCCCATAGCAGTGTGGCATCCAGTGGATGAATTTGGATAAAATAAACTTCAAATGCAAGCTAAATGGTTGTCAAATCCACCTACCAAAAATCAAAGAGCTGCCAACTCTATGTGAAATATACCTACAGTAAAGTATACAAATCACAAATTCTCAGAAGTCTGGAACACATTGCTCGGTCCCGTTTCAGTCCCTCTCTATTTCTTTGTATTTGGGGCTTTCACGGACATGGCAAATTATGACAATCTCGAACACCATTTTCAATCCCCGACTAATTCAACTTACCCGTTTTGACTGTACATATTTTTACTGATGATTCTCCTGATTAAAGTTGACTAAATCGGGTGCGAAGGCAGCACAACCCTGGGGACTTCTTTTCTTATTTCTTTTTGCAATGCTTTTCTGTGTTAACCTTCTAACATTAGTCAGTGCAGATTGATTGCGGAGAAGATTTAAATCAATTTTTCTTCTTGTTTTTTTTAGTTTAGTTTTGTTGTCGTTTGTCATTTATTTGCTCTCGTTATTTTTTTCCAGGTGTCTTAGAAAGTTTTGAGTAGAACCTTTTCTCCAAGTTCCTGATCAAGGCTGAGGTATGACTGTGTGGACTGTCGGCCACAAATGTTTTCATGGATTGTAAAGTTTCAAAAATATGCTGTGAATAAGTTGAAAGAAAGAAAAACCTCATGAATAGTTGTTGTGATTGTGGACTGAACATTGTACATTATTTAACAAAAGTCTATTGCATGATGTAAAACAGGAATCCTAAAACTTAGATATTTGAGAATGCTGACTTGAAAACATGTTGGAAGAAGTATGTCTCAGTAATCAATGTTTTTTTTTTTTTTTTTTATTTTTTTTATATATTACTCTCTGAAAATTTCAGTTGAGCTGTGAACTCGTACTATGAGCAAAACATCTTTTTATTGAAAAATTAGGAATAGTGTGAGTGCGAGTTGGTTCTACTCGAGTGAATTGTATTCACTTTCTCCTAAACATTTCAATAGTAGGTACTAAGTAATCATAGTCAAAAAAGGTACTCCGCTCATTCTCACTAGGATGATAAAACACACGGCTATTACCTGCCAATCGGCAATTGTTGAAGTCATGATTCAGTTGGTCGGTTTTCACCCTGAAACCTCCTTGTTTAAGGGTTTAAGAACTTTTGTAAACGTTTTTTTTATGTCTGACAATTGTTTTGAATGATGTTTAATTGTTTTGGTCTCTGCTCAAATTTCAATCGTGAGTTCCTTTGTTTATAATCATACCTTTATTTTTTCTTTTACAACCTGCCTGCAAAATATTATTCTTGTTATGTTGGTGTGTTGATAATCTAGGAGGTTATGTTTTATTAAAAATCATACTTTGTATTATATTATTTTGAATGGATGTAAGATCATGCATTTTCTGTACACTATTTTGATGTGGATAATAAATATGCTGCAAGTATAGAACGAAATAAAATATTGGAGATCTATGGCATTTATTCTCTTGTCAGTTGCAGGGTGTCGCTGATGGGGTGTTCTGCTTCCGTTTCTTTTCTTTTACTGAAGCTATCATCCTACTCTTTCCACTTTTTGTTGTGTCCTGTTTTTGTTGTAGTGTATCTAATTCAGTGGTCATCCCCTATTTCATGTCTTTTGTACATAGCTCCAGGGTCAAAAGTTAGTTGGTGGGCCGTTGGTGGGTGTCCCTAGTGGGCACTTCTACTTCTGTTTCTTATATTTTACACTGAAGCCATCATCTTACTTTCCCCTTTACTGATGTCCTGTTTTGTCGTCTTATTTGCAACTCATTGGTCATCCTTTATTTCATGCCTTTTGGTACATTCATAACCGCAGGGTCGTAAGTTAAATGTACTGATTACTTCTGTACACAAAGGGGATTTAAAGATCCTGGGTCTTCCTGAACCTTTATGCTGTCTTGAGTGATGGCCATTGTTTATTCTTGTTTGGAGAGATAATATTTTTGTCATTGTAAATCATCTCTCAGTTGCGTCGATATGTGCTTTGAGAGATGCTATTTATTTTTTAGTGTAAATGTCTCTCTACTGTTTGTGGTTTGATCTGTTCCCTCTTTGAACTAATTCTTCTATCATCTTACTTTCCTCAGGGCTCCTCTATGGCCCTCGTGTGAGTATGTCGTGAGGCCCTACAACCACCAATAAACAAACAAACAAACAAATGATATTCTTGTTCAGATGGTGGAAAAATCCAATTACTTGCTGCTGTGGTGGGATTGGAATATTGACTCGATGAAAGACCCAAACGAAAGGAAACAACTCGGCAATGAAGCGCAAATTCACTTGTTTTTATTTCTTAAAGTAAACAACGTTAAAATTTAACCCTATCCATCAGAATCTTATTAACTAATACCACAATCACAGAATAGTGGTCATAAGTAGAACTTGCACTCAAACATCGGTAGATGGTTGCAGTGTAGGTAACCATAAGTTTTATTCGGAGAGATCTTAATTTTTGTAATTCTAAATTATCTCTGTGGCGTTGTTGTTTTTTGATGTTTTGTCTGTGTAAATAATCCCTTCCGTTTGTGGTTTGACCTATTGTCGTTTAACTGTGTCGGTACTTCTGTCAGCTTACTTTCCCTTGGGCCCCTCTATGACCCTCGTGTGTTGTGGGGCCCTAAACTCCAAGCTGAGCTGTTGTGAGTCCGTTGTTGACTAGTAATTTTTTAGAATTCTCGTTTAAAATTTAAAATAAAATATTTTCAGTTTAAAACTAAGACCTTTGAACTATCGTCTTACTTTTCCCCATTATCTGTGATGTCCTGTTTTTGTTGTCTTGTTTGCAACTCAATGCTCATCCCTTATTTCATGCCTTTTGGTACATGATTGCAGGGTCACAAGTTAAACGTACTGAGACTTTTGTACACAAGGGGAGTTTAAAGATCTTGGGTCTTTCTGTACAATAATGCTGTTATATGTGATGGCCATTGCTTATGTTTGGAGGGAGAGATTATATTTTTTGTCATTGTAAATCATCTCTCTGTGGTATCGATATGTGTTTTGAGAGATGATATTTTTAGTGTAAATGTAAATTATTTCTCTGCTGTTTGTGCTTTGATCTATTCCCTCTTTTAACTAATTCTTTCATTTACTTTCTCTTGGCTCCTCTCTGACTCTCGTGTGTCGTGGGGACCTAAAACTTCCAATAAATAAACAAACATAAGACATTGAAAATTCAGGATGATAGGATCAAGAATTGCAATTGGAAATCGAAAGGAGCAGGCTGCTGTCCGGAAAAAAATTCCGAACTAATTCTTGCACTTGCACGGTCCCGGTGGCTCAGCTGGTAAGGCGTTGAACTTCCGTGCTGAAGGCGGGTTCTATTCCTGCTGGTGCCATTGTTGTTTCTTTGGGGTAAGGCACTTTACCAAAACTTACTTCATCCTTTTGGATATGGATGTAAAGCTAGGAGGTCCCCCTGGTTGTAGACAACGCTGTCTCTCTGTCCCAAAAATTGTAACATGCCTAACAGGCGACTTGTACCGTCATATAATATGTGCGTTGTCTGCATGGTATTGTGAAGCGCCTTGAGGTCTCGGCAAAAGGCGCTTTGCAAATTGGCTCTTTTATCTATAATAATATGCTGCCGAAAAAAGTAGAGCATTCTTTTTTTTTTGTTTTTTTTTTGGTTTTTTTGTTTGTTTTGTTTTGCTTAGTGTAGTTCACTCACACCTGTAAAGTGACGCTGTTCTGAAATCTCGGAACGAAGTCTAAGCAGCTCGCCCACCCAAACTAGTGGACACCGTTTATACTTTCTATATATTATAGTACTCCTGCTTATAGCTCGTATTTCACAAAGGGGGTGTCAGACGCTCAGCGCTCATCATCATATCCATTTTCTACTCCAAACTCATTGCGTTTAATACCCTGATCTCTCCAAAAAGTAGTATTAGAAAGAATTTTTAAAGTTTTTGTTGGAAATCAGCGCACTTTAATGAATTCACTGTACCGAGTTTAAGTTATAAAGTCAAAAGTAACAACAAAAACCTACATAACTAAGAAAGATAAAAAAGAAGAAAAATTAGAAACGAAACAGCTACCATCCAATAGATGATTTTGGATGAAATGAACACAACCAGGCAAACCGAGAAAATGTTGATTATGATACAATCCACAACAGCATAAAAACAGGTATTACTATTGTCTCCTTATGAAACCAACGTGACCAAACACAGGTCAGGTTGCCGAGATCAGCCAGGGGTCTATTTAGGTGTAAAAAAAAATAAAGAAAAAAAAAAATCAGTAAGAAATAAGAAAAGGAAGTTATTAGTCTCAACCAGTCAATTGTCTCAAATCGAATGCATAATAATATAAGCAGTGTTTTGATAATCGTTTCTTTACTCTGATTCCTTTTTTTTTTTTTTTTGGCTTTCCATATTTCTCTGAAACCAATAGCTTGTTAGAGACCGATTGATAATTTAGGGATGCTTTGCTTAGCGTATACCGTTTCCAATCCAATCAAAACGAACCTGAAAAACTCGTACATGCGCAGCTGTGAGGACTTGTCGACGTTGCCTGAAACAAGACTGCACAC
The DNA here is from genome assembly GCA_039654465.1 of Melibe viridis. Lineage (NCBI taxonomy): Eukaryota > Metazoa > Mollusca > Gastropoda > Nudibranchia > Dendronotidae > Melibe > Melibe viridis. The sequence continues at coordinate 3,396 of JBCIKM010541417.1, read as the reverse complement.
ATTTCTGAAATCAAATGGACAATTCAACTAGAAACCACTCTCCTAAAATTGTGACCCCCTTCATGAACTGCAATACGTGGCGGTGACTTATCACAGGTCTTTCTTTAGGATCAGAACATGCTAAGCTGTGCCCACGAGCCATGTCTGGGACATTCTGGGGGGACTGGCTGTGTCTTCTCTGTGAGCGTAGCTGAGTCTGAGAACAGTTTAATCATAGAATAGAACCATATTCCAAAATGCAAGTACAAGATGATTCGCATCACCTTATAATTAAACATACAGGCTTTGCTTCGAGGTGGTTGATGTATCAGCAGATGCCCATACGCGCTATAGAGTATTGAGTGTGCTTTCGTGGAACTACAGTTGAGCACTGATATAAGGAACAACCGAGGCCATTCTTTGTATCAGTATTTTTTTCCAATCAGTCGTAATTTAAGCGTTAACTCCCTATTCGGTACTTCAATCTGTTCTTTAGGACAATCGGTTTTTGTTGATGTTTTTTAAAAAAAAAATAAGAGTGACCTTTATCAATCGTCACCAATAGATCAGTATTCAGGTTACATTTAAAAGTTATTATTGTTTTCTTCTTTTTCTTCTTCTTCTTCTTTTTCTTCTTCTTCTTCTTCTTCTTCTTCTTCGTCTTCTTCTTCTTCTTCTTCTTCTTCTTCTTCTTCTTCTTCTTCTTCTTCGTCTTCTTCTTCTTCTTCTTCTTCTTCTTCTTCGTCTTCTTCTTCTTCGTCTTCTTCTTCTTCTATAGATACATATAGGCATTGAAACTTGAGTTTTGTTGAACAATTAACCCCAGAAAGCTAAGTTTTCCTGTTTGTCTCTTCATGTTGAATTCAAGAAGTTTGTGTTTCATTAAGTTTCAGAGCTGTTTACTGTCTTAAAGCTGTTGTAGATATCGTATTCTTTTCACGGGGCATTTTTCTCAAGTTAGATTCGTCGATAATCGATATCTATTTGATAGACTAGAATAAGCCTTGGATTTGCCCTCTACGTGGTCATCATCTCTGCCATCATCAACAGCAGGCAGCTCGAGTAGTATAATTAGTTATCAGCTCCATGAAATATAAGCCCGTCCAAAATCTCTGATTAAGAAATTGCAAATGCACGGTATCTATCCACTGCTGAAAGCATCAGTGATCATCTGTCAATTCACTTTACTGACTCACCACTTTAATCTATGGAGACAATCCGTGCTAGCCTTTTAGGGGATTATCTTCAACATCGAGCAGTTTGTTCACCTGCACCTCACCCCTCTCTTAGCCAAACCCCCTGCTCTCGGAATCGATTTACCTCTTTTTATTTTTTTGTTACAGTGTACAGGCTTTTGTCACACACTGTCAAAGAATCGACTTGATCCCCCTCTCTCAACTATGAATATTGAACCCAGGTAAAAAATACGCTAATAATGCTCAAGGAAATTGGTAAATTGAACAAGAAAGAAGAAACAAAAGCAAAACTCATCATCATCATCATTATCATCATCATCATCATCATCATCTCATCTCATCATCATCATCATCATCATCATCATCATCATCATCATCATCATCATCATCCATGGCTTGCATTGTTCAGCACGTTGCCGATCCTTCTATTCCACGTCTCTCTGTCTTCAGCGCATCGGATAAGAAGATATGTTGTTGGCGAAAGCTGATGTGTCTTTTCGTAACGATGTTGCTGTTACGAATGTTGTGCGTTGTCTGCCTCAACGCAATCTAGTTCCTTCAAACAATCCAGAAGCTGCAAGTTTTTCAAGTTCATCTCGTCTCCAAAATATGTTATCTTTGTTGTCCACGGAATATTCTTTATTCTTCTCAAGATTCACATTTCAGAAGCTTCTAGTCTTTCACGGCACCATGAGTCTATGGTCCACGATTCACACCCATATAAAAGTGTTGACAAGACAGGTTTTGGGGTCTGTACTTTTGTTTCTATTGTGAGTTTTGAATTGCAAATAACTGGTCTCATCTTGTTGAATGTTGTCTTGGCCATCGCTATCCTTTAATGCTACTCGAGTCTCTGCAGTCGTTTGTGATCAATGATCTCTGGTATTTGAAACGTTTGACCTGCTTGATTACTTCTCCCTTACTGGATAGTATGAAAGACAGGCTGCTATCTTGCTTACTGACCACCATGCACTCTGCTTTAGTATGGTTTTTTTAATGAGTCTAATGCCCCTCTTGTCAACACAAATTAAATGTAGCATCTATCGGAGATGAATGTAAAGCTCGGAGGTCTCCCTGGTTGTAGATCAGACAATCTTGTCTCTGTCCGAAATGTTGCAACGCGTCTAACAGGTTGCTTGTGTTCCATGTTGGTTGTCTGCCAGGGATATGGCGCTTAGAGCATAGTGATGATCGTGGATAAGCGCCACATAAATGCTATATTTAATTTAATTTAGTTTTGAAAAGGGCTGTTTGTTGTAAGGATGTTAGGATGGTAGCACAAAGAACATCAGGACGCCTCCTCTTGGTTGAACTTTATTTATCTACAACAACTTTCATTGTTTCTGGTCTCTGGTTCCTCCCCGTCAGTCCGTCTCCCCCTCTCGGTCCAATCCGTTCCTCCTGGTTCCCTCGGTTCAATCCGTTCTCTCGGTTCAATCAGTCCTGCCTAATTAAAATGGTCCCCCTTCTTATATCCTACACATGTAATCCCATGCAATACCCCATCAACACTATTATTAGACCACCTACTTATCTAACTCTCCCCTCAGTTCCCAGGCCAACAGCTTAAAATCCCATGACTGACATAAATTCATCCCAACAATTGACACTAACAATACGCTACCAAAGACTATTTAATTATGTCAATCAAACCAACCATCTAACACTTTCTCACGCATTATTCATGCAAAAGTGACAGAATAGACTAAACAATAAGTCCCACTTACCAACTTTCCTACATTTGTTTTACAGAGTTAAAGGCCTTGATGTAATTGATAAAACCAAGATAAAGATTTTTTTTTGTTTTTCAATTGACCGTTGCATAATCATTTTGAGTGTGAATACTGCATTGACTGTCCCTTTGTCTCTTAAAAATCCAAATTGTTCTTTTCCTACATTGTTCATTCGTTTTCTTTCTTACTCGATTCATTATTATACGAATGCTCTATGTATTCGGCCCAACGTTGGATAATATCTTGATTGATCATTTGGATGTTTCCCCGTGAGTCTCGTACACATCTTCCTTGAGTGGGATTCTTTCTCCCAGTCATGTTTTTAAAAAAATAGATTCATGAAATTCTTTCGGGATTTGTTTCTTTGCTTTTCTATGTGTTCACAGTCTTAGATTATGTACTGTTCTTTGGCTTTGAGACACACACACACACACACACACACACACACACACACACACACACACACACACACACACACACACACACAC
>JBCIKM010541306.1:5966-17860 GCA_039654465.1 Melibe viridis | reverse complement strand
TGGAACTGAGTATTACTGTCGATGCTGTCACGTATGTATGAAGCCTCCAGGCGCTTCACAATACCATATCCCTGGCAGAAAACGGCCAAAATCCATATCCAACTTTCGATACCATTTTTTGTGGTCGTTGAATGAAAGGGAGCGTAAAAAAACGACACGGTACCATTTTGTCGGTTTGGTATTGCCTATACTGCGTTTTATTCTCTTAAGAATATATTTAAGGATCGGTAACACCATCTGCGGAATCACATAGAATTAATCAATGCAATAATATTACGAAAAATTAATTTTCGTAGTACTCGGGTACACGAGAGCACTACCCGGGTACCCGTAAAGTTTCGCACTGCCTGCCCCGGGTACTTGCCAGTACTATTTTTTATGCTTGTATAATATTAGACCTATTGTTGTACCTTAATGGTAAAATTGGCGATCCGAGTTTAAACGAATAATTCTCGTCTAAACTCTCCAATGAAGAACAAATTAACGAAAAAATATGTTTCAGTTTTTTGCGACATTGCGACAGCTTGCTGAGCGAGTTTGTGCGAGGTAAACGAATAGACGTTATTCGTCGTTTATTCGTAGAAAAAAACAGTTATTCGAGGATAAGAGTAATTTCCGGTTATTCGTCACAGCCGTGTGTGTGCTTGAGCCCACTTCGGTCACAACTTTCCTATTTTGACTGCTGGCAAATGGCAAACAGTGGGGATGATGGCAACTGCACTCCCAGAACAACCTCCTTTCTTTGAAGGCACGGAGAAGCTTTTGGAAGTCTGGTTTTCATCCCAGGCAGGCGAATCAGCGGCAGATCTTCGGGAAATTGAAAGGTATGTGCGGCCTGGAAAGTGAAGGCTACACAAGCTGCAGAGGGTGCTCACCAAAATGGTCCATTTGACTCCAGAAAGAGTGTCCTTATTCGAGGCACCCTTTTCTGACGTTAGACAAATTCATCTATAGATAATTTTAAAACTTAAATATACAGAAAGTGAAAATCTATCAATGGTAAAGTGTTTTCTCGCAAACTACAAGTTAAAATATCGATTGGAAGCTTTTAAAATAGGATTTCTTCTACACACATGGCTTAGTCACTTGGTCAAGGCGCTTTTGATTTTTTACTACTTAAGAGGGAAAAGGGTGCTGAGAACAACCACTGCCAAATTTGATACTCGGGCTGGGGGACAAAAGAAAAAAAAAAGTGAGTGACCCTGAAGAGTCAACACTGATCAAGGAAATAAAGCATTGCTAAGAGCTATGGTGCACTTCTTCCTCTTGCTAAGTCTAAATAGAAGTCCCTATTGAGCTCTGTCTATGAAGTTACACACAATTTTTTATTTGTATTTAGAAATATAGGTGTCACTGTCTGACGTCCTGATTCTTCCCTGTGTGGAATGTGATTGTCATTGTTAACTTAAAAATGAATCCATTTTTTTTCCTGCCACATTATAAAATCGGGGTTTCTATCGGGTCTGAATAAAATTTTTGTGAAAATTTGGACTCCTGAGTCTGAATAAAATTTTTCTTTCTTCAGACTCATTGGACTAAGTCACACACAAAGTTACCTCTAACATCCTCCCAACCTCATGCACCCTTACAGACTTTCGCTGACTCTTCTTCCCCCCTAATCCACCACTTGCTTTCATCCATTCACTGCCATTACTTATTTTGTTTGTCTGTCCGATTTCTCTCCCATCCTCCTCACCGAAAAAACAAAAAGGACAAATTTTCACTCTCGTCGTTGATTTTAAATTTTGCTACCATATTAATTCATCTCTCAATTATTGTCTTTCTCCTTATCTCACTCTTCCCTCCAGACTGCTACTTTCTATGTCAATACCAGTTTCCTTTCATAATGAATATTCTCTTCTTGCCTGCCTCTTGTGCTCTGGGATCTATTATCAAGTCACTCGAGTGATGTACTGTTCATACATGTAGTTTCATCACGGATGTGTTCCAGGGTGTGCAATGAGTGAACACATCATTAAACATGACGAATGCAGACAAACATTAAGTGACAAAAGCTAGCAAAATGGTCTTCTAAAAATACATATTTTTTAAAAAGTAATCACTTTATAGGGTTAGCAAATAGTGATCATGTTCAGCGGGCAAAAACCACTTTGAGGGCAACGGAAGAAGCACGTGAACCTTTTGAGCCTGGAGGTCAGAGAAAATGAAATACCTTGTTCTATTGTTGTGACTTCCAAAGGGTCATGGAGAGTTGTATTAAATTGCAATACTTAAGCTTTTCTAATTGGATGGAGTGACACAAGCCCAAATACAAACATTTTATTCAGACTTGATTCTAAACACAGCTTTCTTCCAATGGAATTTGGTTGGTAATCTACAAGACGCTAGAACTATGACTAGATAGTCACTCCTTGGTATTCTCTGAGGATGGTGTTAGCAGGTATCTTTGGTCAATGGAACAAGGTTTATTTAATATTTTGTACCATCCTGTTTCATAGCTGCTACTTGGTGCAGTGGTTGATGTGTTACGGTAGATGTGTTATACCTCTCATGGTTGATGTGTTATACCACTCACGGTTGATGTGTTATACCACTCAAGGTTACTGTGATATACCTCTCACAAGGCCATTCTACAGGTCATTACTGCATAAATATCCATGTCATATTTTAAGGACATAATTAACTATGGGCTTTGATTACAATTAAATCATTTGATTTTAGTTGGGGACGGGTAGGGCAGTGGTGCTGAGAAAGAAACAGAAACTGATGGAGGCAGAGAACATTTTATAATGATTACTTTACCTGCTGATTTTTATGTAGTGTTCACATTCTTACGGATAGAATGAATTCTTATTGGAGTAAGTTGCATAACTTACTTTAATTTTAGTGTGTGGGGTGGGGGAGGGGGGGGGGATTTTTATGTACTATACTCTTTACTTTGTCACTTGAAGCACGTTTGAAAACAATTTTCCTTTATGGGATGAATAAAGTAGTTAATCTTTTATACATTTTGTTTTTATGTTATCGTATCTAATGTGTGTGCATGCACACTTGCTATTTTTTCTCCTTTATAATAACATGCCATATATATGATCGATTTCAAACCTAGTAGTGTGAACTACTCTTTCCTTTCAGACCAGAATGGGCCAAGTTGTTGCAGTTAGTTCAGTGTGAGATCATCAGTGTCATGAACAATGATGACATGGATGCCTATGTTCTCAGGTATTGTCCATTCTATAGTCCATTCCACTGGAAAAACAACAACCCAGCATTATTTCTTAATAACTTTTTTGTTACTGGTCAGATCATTTTCAAATTTTACATTGTCAGTGAGACAAATTTGTCTCTTTTGAATATTAGCTCTTTCTGTCCATTCCACCGGTGACACCGCCAAGCTAGATCGGTTTACAAAAGCCTTATTTTCTCCTCGCTACGGCTATTCTGCCCTTTTTTTCAGGCCCCCTTTATAAGCTAAATGGTGTCCCCATACTTTGAAAGCAATGGATTATCGAAAGTCGAATGTTTTTGTTTTGAAACCAGCTTTTCCAGTCAGTCGATCAACAAAGCTAAAACTATGTCGAAGCGATCTGGAAGGCACACGGCCAAAGAAGCCTACGAACTCTTTCAAACACTACCCAGTGACGATGAAAGTGATGTTTATTGTAGTGATTCATCAGAAGATGATCCAGGAAGCGAACAGCAGTCTAGATCATCAGATTCAGAAGATGAAAGCCTAAGGCCAGGCCCTTCTAAAAGAAGACATGCTGTCACTGACAACTGCGATTTGGCGACTGCTTGTGTCACTGGTTGCACGAAAAAAAATCATTTAAAAAAACCTATTGAATGGATTTTGACAAAACTTGGAATATATCTTTGGATACATTTTTCTACAATTTGAATTAAGCTGTAAAGGGATAGTGCACTAAAGACATCTCATATACCTGCTGAGTTGGAAAAAAATTTGTGTGAAAAATACATTCCTTTTTCTTTTTGCTTTCCTTCTGTCACTTGTCTACAAACTATCTCAGAACACAGGTCTTTGAAACATAAATAGGGGAATAGGAAATTTTATCCCCTTTACATTGATATATACTTTTATAATATTTGCATCAATATTTTTCCCAAAAATGTAAAAAACCAAACAGTAGGTCGGAATAAGAAAATCGGTCAGAAAATAATTATGTCCAGCCCCTAAAAAAATTATGGATGGAAAGAGTTAAATTTTACTCAGAACTGTTCTGTTTAAATGGGTGTTTTACATAGTAAAAAACAGCTTTCGTCAAGTGTCATTTTAAAATAATATCACTATTTCTGTGAAAATTAAAAACAAAACACTCACACATAAATAACAACAAATAAACCAACAGAAAGCAAACAAACATAAAAACAAAACAAAAAAACCCAAAAACCACCTATATGACAGCAGCAAGCAGGGCCATAATGTACTGTGATCCTACAACATATTTTTCATTCAAGGGTTAACACATCCTTGCCAAGTGATAAAGTCAACCTTGCTTAAACACTTAAAGTGCACACTTTTTCTTGGTCCTGAGGTATTGACCTTATCTGGATTCCAGTGCACTTTGTATTCTGACTACTGGTCATGGAACTGGGAAAATAGTAACAATGATTGAATTCTGACTAGAGTAGGCAACATGTTCTAAGGAATAATTACAAGGTAGTTATTTGCGGGTTCCCAATTTTTGTGTTTGGATTGCAGCCATATTCTTATGCATTATATAGTATGTAATTTATAAATTGATCCTCAAAAAGTTTTTATGTGGGGGGATTTACATCGTTGTCTTTGTTATCAGGGAATAGGAGTATTTAAAAGACTTCTTTGAGAGTTTCTTTTTGAGACAGATAGTTAAATAATAATCTCTCCTTTATCATTAAATTTTTGCTGAAACTTGTCTGTCCACTTTTATCAGGCTCCAATCGCAAAAAAACTGTTAGTCAAGGACAACAGCCAGTGAGATAATAAGTAACGAGGAACAGTAGAAAGAGATTAGGGATGATTTTATCTGGTCCTTATATCAAACAATCGTTTTTAGCCACTAACCTCCCAGAACACCCGCTATATTCTGTGACGCATTTGTACCAATCGCCCACAAGTGACACAGTAAACTGTAGTCACTAAATTGCTATTAACATGCCAACACAGTGTCCCCGGCAAACATACGTCACTGAACTGGAAAGGAGAAGAGTTCTACTTTCCTTTTTTCTTTACCAGTTGTTATTATGACCATTCTAGCCTGTACCACGTTTTTCTGAAGTTATGGCTTTTAATTTTCTTCACAAGTTGGTTCAATTTAACCTTGATTTTTCCTGTTTTATTGATTTTAACACTATTTTGACAAAATGGATTTCAAGGCAATAAGCAGTTAGAAGCGTCTGAGAGTGAAAGTGACAACTCTGACATGGATAGTGACAATGATGCCTCGGGCGATGGAAAAATACAATTAAAATCCCCTTTTTTTCTTCTTCCTAATTTTTTCAAATAGCTTTCTTATTTTAACAAATAAAATTATATATCATCTGAAACGTACATCATGTCTTTACATTTTGGTGTTTTCTAAATTTATATTTGTCAATATTTGTTGGAGTTATGAATGTTGTAGTATGAATTTGCATTGGGTCAAACTTGGTTATTTCCCCCACGCCGGGATAATAAAAATATTTCCTTGTTAAATTCATGGGAAGTCATTGGTTAAATAGCAGGAGAAGACAACTACTGTCTTTGGCTACCTTTTTGGAAGCAAACAGTGTCTTGGTGGAAGTTGGCCTAGCTTGCTAACTTATTGATGGCAAGATTCAAATCCCTCATTTCTGCATTCATTGGTGAGTCAGACACTCAAAACTTAGCCTTACTGATTTATTTTCCCCAAATACCAACTTTTTGAGGTTATCGTACTGATTTTTATTTTACTAGAATGGCAAGTCTGATCATATCAGACATACACTTGAGAATCGTTGTATTATGATTTTTTTGACAGAGACAATGATGTTCACAACCATGGTGACCTCCAAGCTCACATTATTTTTCAGTTTGGATGTGGTAAGTTGGTAAATAAAGTGCCTTACCCAAGGGCACAAGGCCAATGATCATGTTAAAGTCCAGGACTGATGTCATGCGTCAGCCTTCCAGATGGTAGCCGCACTAGTTGCTGTTTGATTTTCGCATTTAACGAGTTGAATTCACTATGAAGCCATCAGATAAGATATTTTTTTATCTTTCCTCATTTATGGTTGCTCTGTAGCTCGTTCAGTAAGGCAGTGGACTCCAGTGCTGAAGGGTGAGGATTTGGTTCCCACTGGCTCCATTACTGAATTGTGGCTGACACCCGAGTTGTCCTAGCATTCTCTGGGACAAACCTGTAAGATAAATTTTCCCAGTTGAAGGTCAAAGGGATTTATAATATTATTTTATTATCCCTAATGCTCATAATTATGTATAATTGAGACCATAACAATAGTGAGCATTTACTGTATCTGCCTCTTATTGAGTCTCATTCTCAATAATAAAATACCTCGAATATTTTGTTTGATTTTTTCTTCAGTGAGAGTAGTATGTTTGTGACAAAGGACCGTTTCATCCTGAAAACTTGTGGTAGAACTACCTTATTGGCGGCTGTCAGCCCTCTGGTGGATTTGGTGAAACAAAAATGTGGCTTTGACGTCATCAAAGTGAGTTGAAAGTTTAATTCCTGAAAGAAATTAAAGCACTGTACATTTGGTTGTCAAACTTGAAATTGTTTTGAAAGGTTTGTTATGTAACTGTATCTTCTTCCAGAAAACGAAACACTGTTTGTCTCAAATTAAAAATGTCCATCAATCATCTATTTTATACCTTTTTTCCAGCACCAATGGAATTTTACCAAAGTTGAATAGAATCATGTTTAGACATTAAGAAAGTAACTTATGATCACAGATTTGAGAAATTGAAATATAACAGAGATTTTTTAATTTGCATAGACAAATATCAAATGTGCGCAAGAGTTCAAATATTACTTACAGGGGGCATGGACTTATACTAGTTTTATGAGTTGTTCAACCAGTGGCAAGCCAATTAAAAGGTGATATAAATACATAATCCATAGATTGAGGGTGCTTATTGGAAAGCCATGTAAACTAGTTAGGCCTTAGGTACATAAAAAGAACAGCATTGGAGAAAACATTGGCAAAGCATTTTGCATCTTTGTAAAGTCAACATCCCGAACCAGCTCTAAGGTGCAGCAGATTCTTAGAACATTGATGCATGACTTAAAAATGGAGCCCTACCATATTGCCCTTCAGATCATGCTATGCATGACTTAGACTTAAAAATGGAGCCCTACCATATTGCCCTTCAGATCATGCTATGCATGACTTAAAAATGGAGCCCTACCATATTGCCCTTCAGATCATGCTATGCATGACTTAAAAATGGAGCCCTACCATATTGCCCTTCAGATCATGCTGTGGAGAGAAAAGAGATGTAAGCACAATAATTGAGGATGGTGCAACAAGTCAGTGGTTTCTCACCATCTTTGTGGCTCAGTGATTGGGCCCATTTTTGTATGCCTGGAACTGTTAAAGTTATGTTCTCTGGGCAACAAAAAGGCATATTCTGCTAGTAATAAACTACCATGCAGGTCTTAGTTATAAAAATAATGATACAATCCAAATAGATGCCAAACATTAAAGCTCGCAGAAAGCAAGAACATCTAGATTGATGAAAACAGACCTCAGGGGTCCAAAATTTATAAACAAATGCCAAGTCACATTACATGTTGCTTCAGTGTTTTTATTCAAAGTCAAAGCCAGAAGGTAAAAACAAGAAAATCAACACAGTATGGCTTTAGTTTTAATTGTCAAGGTATGTTTCAGTGTCCAATGATTCTAAAGCCCAATACCTGCTTTGTTTTGATTTTGAGATTGAATAAGATTTATTCAATTTCAAGTAGAATCAGAGTAACTAAAATTTGTTTATAAATTTATCATTCATCCATAATTATTTATTAATTTGTATGTTATTTCATCTAAAGAGTGGATATTTTCAAAGTTAGGAACATGAATAGCAAATAGTATAGACACAGTGCCGAGGTGAGTCAAAGCCATAGAGAGAAAGGAAAAAAAAACCAGGAAGACGTCGGAGGAGGGAATCGAACCCAGGACCTGCCACGGCACCGATTCGCCTGGCCACTGCCAGAACAGCGGGCTTACCAACTGAGCTATCCGCCACCCTTAAAAAGTGGTTTCAAGCTGAGCGATAAACCCGTGCCGCTGACAGTGACTTCCGCTGAAAAAAACCAGGAATGATTCACTCCGATCAATTTTTCTTCATTTAAAGTTAGGAACAGGGGGCTTTCCTGTTCTAATTATTTTTTGCCACATGATCAGTCTACGGGTTATCTGTAGTTTACATTTTCTATTAATTTTAATGGTCCCTCTTTTTTTTTTCAGGACATTTTTTACTCAAGGAAAAACTTTTCAAGACCAGAGTTGCAGCATTCAATACATCAATCGTTCGATAAAGAGGTGGCAATATTGGATAACATGTTTCCTAGTAAGTTCTTTATACTTTCATTGAAGTGATACCACTTGCTCAATTTGTCTCATCCAATCTCCCTTCATACAAGGGCGGGCCGAGACAAAACATGCCATGAAATAAAAGTATTCATGAGAGTGTGATGGCAGTCACACATAAGTTAAATATATTGAGTGTGTGGGGGAAAAAAGGCCCAAAAGCTAAGCATTCATTAACTGTTTTATAAGCAACATTATTTAACAAAATTTGGCATTAGCAATGGTTATCGTTCTTATTTTACATCTGCAAAGTTTCAATTTACTGCAGTGCTAGACAAGTGAGATATGAACGCTTTATTAAGACTACCTGAAAATGCCCATATCATGGACTTCACATCACGACTCTGAAGTGTTCATTTTGCTCAAAGCGTTACTGAAGCAATGGTGTTAGTTTTCTAACTGTGAAAATTTTTTAACAAATTGTTTTTTCAAAATTTTCTTTACTGAATAAAAAATTTCACATCTCTATCTTTTGCACTTTTTTTTTTTGGCGCCTCAAAGTAGCAATTAAGCGAATTGGCACCAGATATCAAATTTTACACAAAAATTTTAAAACTCTAAGTTGGAGAAAGGAAATAATCTCATGTGAAAAAGCTTTTTTAAAGTCTATGCTGATTAAAACCTTGATCCGAGTGGGCATGTCTTTCATTTAATAGTGACTTTATTTTGGTGCCATAATGTTCAATACAACTGATCTGATATTATCAGAGCAACCATGTTCTTGATGTTGTCATTTCCGTTTCATTGTGTGGGCACCACCCACTTGTGTGCCAATGAAGGGTTAATTAATTTACATTGTCTCAATGGTTGGACCTGGATAGTCTCTTTAGTGTAATGATTAGGATGCCTTACCAGCAATCCAGAGATATGTGGTTTGGGTCCTGGCTGTGGAGGTAGACTGTTTGAGACAATGTATTTTCTTTATTTATTTGCCTTTCTCTACAGCGTCAACTTGTCCTCCTCATGACGCATTACTCACACTCTGTTTCTTCTGACTTATTCATTTGGAATCTTTGATTGTTTGATTTCTGGTGGCTGCTCCCCTCCATTACTTCTATGTCACACCGCTATGTTATTGCTTGGGGGCCAACTGCCACATTAAAATCCTAACTGTTATGAGTTGACCCAATGGGCACTTTGTTTGAAAGTTGAAAAAAAAAAAAAAAAAAAAATTAGACCACATCTAGAACTTTAAGGCTTTAAATACATAGAGAGCTGGTGCACGATATCGTAACAAATCATCGATGCAGGCTAGTAATCGATGTTGTTTGGTGTTGAGAAATGTTTTGAATTGGTGTACAGGTTTCTATATAAGCTATATTTGAGAGTTGGCTGGGCAGTACTCAGTAGTCAAAGGACCCATTTTTGGGTACTGAATACCATTTTGCGTACCGATTATGGCAGTCCTGTTTTTCTTCCAAATTCTCTACAATTTTTTTCTTTTGCTGTCTTCATTTGGTGATCACGTCAGTGTACAAACTCGTAGACCTAACTTGCGAGCTCATAATTCAGCGGTCAGTTCTTTGCCATGTGTAATGTGTCACCGTGCCCGCTCTCTCACCTTGAAGCGAGTGTCCCACGGAGCTCTTTACAGATGAAAACTAAAAACGTATCTATTTTCTATCACACTGCAAATCTTCTGGCAATAACAAACCTTTGAATACCTTTGCTGTCAAATCAGACTGTTTTTAGGTATTCATTGCTGTCTCGCACAGCTTCAAAATCAATATGGCTAAAATGATACACCCAGACTTCCTATGAGCAAGTTAAAACATGTCTTACTCTTAGCATTCTAGTGATCGTGTGTTTCATCATTAGCATATCGACAAAGATGTACCTAGGTATTTAGACTGATGTCAAGCTCTGGATATTTTACTCTCTCTTAAAAGTGGCAGAACCATTGGCTGAAGTAAATACAAGTTTTTGGGGCTTTCTGTTTTCTTTGTTGTTATTTTCTTTTCTTTCTTTTTTTCCTTTTTTTTTGGGGGGGGGGGGCAGCGGAGGGGGTGGAGAGTGGGTGGGTTATTTTTTTTGTTACCTGTACTGTTCTTGTTTTTTTGGTTCATTGTTCTTTTTCTTCTTATAAAATCAACACTTTGGGCCAAGCGTGTTGGTTCTTGTTTAGATGACTTAGATTTTATTTTTCCAAAGAAAATTGAACCTAACAGATCCGGGTGTTCTGTTTTTGCCCCCCCCCCTTGAGAAGTTGGTCCCTATGTTATCAGAGCAACTCTTTGTTCTTTATTTTCTATTTTCATTAGTTATTTACCTTTCTCTATGGCTTCACCTCTTGACATAGTACTCATTCCGCAAAAATGCCAGGTCTAGGAAATATCCGGGAAAAGAAAAAAATTCAATACTCCTACTACATTGATGAAACTTAACTAATTGAGACAAATAAAGCTACATACCTGGGAGTTGTCTGAGCAACTATATTCTTGCTGTTGTCATTTCTGTTTAATTGCATTGGCACCACCCACTTGTGTGCCAATGAATGGTTTTAAGTACAGGGTGTTTAAAAAAAAAATTGACGATGTTGAATTGAACTAACTCAAAGGAGAATCAAGCAATTTTCTTTAGAATTTCAGAAAACAAAGTTCATTCAAAAGCAATTTTATTGGTTTATGTTTCATCTCAATCACTTTGAAAATTACCAGATGCAACGTCCATATCAATCTTCAATGTTTGATGAATCATATGACACCAAATAGTCACATGATAGTGGCATTTCCAATGCAAAAAATCAAAAGCAACAAAATGCGTGATTGCGTGTGAAAGTTAGCTTTCATGTAACATGTAAGTCTAATTTTAATGAATTCTAGTGTTAATTCAAATAAAAAACTATGCTGAATTGTTGATATTTCACAAAAAATCTAATGGGAAAAAGTTTAAACACTTGTGGACAAGTAATGAGGTTGTTTTTTCCCCTCGCCTGAAAGGTAGGCCAGTTTAGACTTACGAGTTCAGAGACTTGAAGCAATGAAGTGACAAAAATCAAATTGAAGAGTTAATATTGAGACTGAGTGAGTTGAACATTTTTTTGAAGAAAGTATTTCTTGAAATGCTGTTTTTTCTGGATGTAATTTTGTCACAACTTAATTTAATTTAGCTTTCTGCAAAAGCAGCCATCTGTTTGGAAGGATTGGATGTCATCCATTGGTTGTCCCCCTTTTACATGATATTATGGAACCTCTAGCCTATTACAACATTTGCCTTTCCTATTACTTTCATGTCAACTTTCTTTATATGTTATTTTTGTTTTCAGATGGATCTGCTTATGTTCTTGGCAGGATGAATAAAGATTGCTGGTAAGAATTCATGTTTACAGGTTGGCAGGATGAATAAAGATTGCTGGTAAGAATTCA
>JBCIKM010541195.1:0-13956 GCA_039654465.1 Melibe viridis | reverse complement strand
TTGCTCATGGTAAGGATGATATGTCATGATGATAATAGTGTAAATCTATAACAATGCATATCTTTTGCTCATGGTAAGGATGATATGTCATGATGATAATAGTGTAAATCTGTAACAATGCATATCTTTTGCTCATGGTAAGGATGATATGTCATGATGATAATAGTGTAAATCTATAACAATGCATATCTTTTGCTCATGGTAAGGATGATATGTCATGATGATAATAGTGTAAATCTGTAACAATGCATATCTTTTGCTCATGGTAAGGATGATATGTCATGATGATAATAGTGTAAATCTATAACAATGCATATCTTTTGCTCATGGTAAGGATGATATCATGTCATGATGATAATAGTGTAAATCTATAACAATGCATATCTTTTGCTCATGGTAAGGACTTGTCTAGGAGCAATCGCGTAAATCAAGAACTGGTACAAAATTATTGAAAAGAAGATAAAGAGCTCATATCTTGCGACCTAATAATGTTCATACACCTTTCACCTCCACAAACACTGGCAGACATGACACTCTCATGCAAACCAAGTCCTTTTTGCACAAATAATATACTAAGCTCTGGCTTTGTTTGGAGTAATTTGGATGACCTTGTCACTGTCAAAGCTGTAAAGATATTAAGGTGGCAATGGGGACAATGTTGTAGGTCTTTATCAGCTGTGATCAGACATGTTGTTCACTGTCTGTCACAACTGTTCCATTTTGGAAGATTATGTAATATTGTGCTGAATTTGTATCCACAAAGGTTTGATTCAAATTCTTCACCACTGTTATCAGATTTGAGGTCAAGGATAAAATTATTTATCTCAGTGGATTTTCTGTCCACTGGATCAGTTGGTTCTTCCTGAAATTTTCTTTAATTTCACACATTTACTCTACAACATGCCAAGTATTTGTGTTGGTTAATGCTTGCTTTAAAAAAAAAAAAATATATATATATTGCTAATCTTTGTGGGATCAATTTCAAATCTACAATTTAAGTTTCTCATTGAAACAGCCACTGATATTGATATCCTGTGTGAAATGTTTGTTTGTTTCTTTATTTAAATAGACATGAAAGAAATGTCATCTTTCTCTCATCTGAATCCATATCTGGAAATAACTCACACACCTGTGCTATGTTGTTATGCACCTGCAGTCTCTTAATGGTGACAATTCAATTATACTTCCAGTGGTAATTTGCAATTTATTTGACTTCTATTTAGGGCTAAAAAAACAGACATTCTTTGGCAACACCGTTAAAAAAATTGTTGCCTTTTGATCCAAATCCTATTCTGTCTTGTTCTCGGTCTTTCTTTGTGTCTGTGTTGATCTGTTTATAGTATTTAGATATACCCGAGTGGTGATTTGTATTCATTGGAGTTTATGTATCTGGGGCATTTAAATTTTTTTTTTTTTTATTTGTGGTGCATTATTTTCATATTTATGCTTTGATAATAAATAACCTGTAATACAACATAACAACGACGATT
The DNA here is from genome assembly GCA_039654465.1 of Melibe viridis. Classification (NCBI taxonomy): domain Eukaryota; kingdom Metazoa; phylum Mollusca; class Gastropoda; order Nudibranchia; family Dendronotidae; genus Melibe; species Melibe viridis. The sequence goes on along the minus strand of JBCIKM010541195.1, from coordinate 12,466 downwards.
CTATTTCTTTCCTTTTCCAGTTATTGAAAACCTTACCGACCCTTCAGCAACAGTTAGATGCATTACTCGAGTTCGATGTAAGTTTCTCGTTTGACTTTAATTTAGCTTTTTAACAAACTTTTTAAACCTTGAGCAATTCGTTTTCTTCGGAAAACAAAATTGAATCAATAGGTAAGGTAAAAGGTTCTGTAAGCTGATATGACTTTGACCTGGGAGATGGCATAAATCAGTTTCATAGCCAAAATAGATAGATCCTTTTTTTAACTAGTGTATTTTATTTACTAGGAGGGACTCTTGGTGTTAAAGGCTCCCTTCATTCTTGACTTGTCAATTGTTACTACTTAAAATTTGTTGCTGCATGTCATCAGGAAACTGCCATGTATAATGCCCACCGTGTCTCTGGGTAAGGATTAGATTTCCAAATATGTATCAATAATGTCAAGTGTTTATAATCTGTTCCTTTGACTTAGAATACTGCTCCTGAAGAAAAAAAAAATTAACGAGATGACAAACATTAGCAAGTGCTTACTTTGATACACAATGTTTTGAGTAAAAAGATGGGAGGCAATGATCCTGTATTTAATGTCTCTTACCGTTTTCCTTGTTTTCTCTCTAATCCCAACAGTGCACCCCGAATGAATTAACCAATGGCGTCATCACAGCTTGCTTCATGCTTTTATTTAAAGACCTCATTCGGTTGTTTGCCTGTTATAATGATGGAATTATTAACCTTCTAGGTAAGAAATGCTGACCTTTTATCAATGAGCTTGCTGTAAATTTATGTTAGACTAGCCTGACCATTAGGCCGTGATTGTTTTTTCCCGTGACTTCCATTGTTTGTCCAGTGTCTTCAGTGCTTCTCTCCTTTTCACCTCGGTGAGCAAAGAGTGAAAAAGGTGACCTCCAGCTGAGTTTTGAAATAACACATTCTGCCTTCAGTTGTGAATTCAGGGTTAAAGAAACTTCATAGAATAATATTTATCCACTGGAAGTGTTATGTTAAGGATAATGTTAACTTAAACTGGATCAGCATCTCATGGAACCCAGGCAGTAGGCTACTTTGTGTTATGCAGCTTGAGTAACTTGTCAATAATTTTATCAATTTTTTTCTTTTTCTCTCTATTTTTACAGAAAAATTTTTTGATATGAACAAGAAACAATGTAAAGATGCTCTCGACGTGTACAAAAGGTTTTTAGTGAGAATGGACAAAGTTTCAGAATTTTTGAAAGTTGCCGAGGTAAGTTGTTTACCTTGTATTTAAACAAACGATTTGTTGTTTGGATTGAGATATTTTTGTGGTCAATTATAACACTTTACATTAATGATTAAAGTTTCTTGAGGACTAGATATGCTGCCACTTCTTTTTATGTTTTTTTTTTTTTTTTCTGGCTTGTCGCATCGAGATTTTGTTAAGTCATTTTTACATCCATCAAATCGATTCTTTCTCTGATTCCTGATTCGTTCTTGGTCTTGTTTTCATGGTATTTAATTAAAAAAAAATGAAACTCTTTCTCTTAGGATAAATTATTATTTATTGATTATTTTTACATTTGGGTTTTATTGAATCATCTTTATCTTATTTGACAAACAAGTAAAATTTAAGCTTGTAAAAGGAAAATCTTTAGAGTGTATAATTTTTGTTGTTGTTGATTAAAAAAAAATAAAAATTACAGTTTCAAAACAAAATTTAAAAAATTTGTTGTATTTGAGTGATGGAAAACCTAAATGTATTTCTTTTTAAAATGAATCTGTACCTTGTTTTTGTGACTAAGAAGAAAACCATATTTTTACCACTTTCAGAATATGGGTATTGACAAAGGTGATATTCCAGACTTAGCGAAGGTGAGTTTGTCTGATCAGTTCATTGCCTGCATGTATAAGACCGCAGAGTGCTGAAAAAATGCTTACAACTACCTAAATAACCGATTTGTGGTAAAATATGTAATCAAGCTAAACACGATGTCTCTGTGTTGAACGAGCAATGAAAAATTCACATTTTTGTGTGTTTCAACCTGGGACTTTTTGTGTGTCAATGTACTAGCTTGAGCTTTGGAAGTGTTTCACGTACTGATGTGTGGTTTTGTGTGTGTGTATGCTTTGTACAGTATTTCTCTCATAACTGTTTTTATTTCTCTAATTCGAGTGTACTATGTAGACTGCAATTTAGATTTTTGCGCAGTTTTCATTAGCTCTGGGAAATTGACGAATATAATATAAGAAAGTAAGATCCAGACTTTGAAATATATCCTTAAGATAAAAGGGTTTTCATTCACTTCCCTTTCATTTCTTTGCATTAAGATAGGGGAAGGGTTGAAAACAAGAATTAATTTCATTTAACGGCTGTCTTTTTTAGACAAAGCAACTTTGCTGGACAATTTTCTTCATATTTCCTTTTTGATAGTTTTGAAAATGATTTGTATCAAACAGCTTTTGATTTTTTCTTTTCCTTTGTGGTTTCAAATTGAATCATTGGTTTGCAAGCCTCCTTCTAACCGTAACATTTTTTATCTTCAACTCTGGTAATGCAATTTGTGAAATGGTTTTGACTTTCTTCTTTCTTAAGTCATCATCTTCCTTTTTTTTCTTCTCTTCTCTTTCATTGAATCGATGACTCTGCTTCTTTCTTTAATGGGGGATGAGAAGAATCCATTTTCAGTTCCTAAAAAAAAAATATTCTTTTTGTGTCCAGAGATGTCCGCTGTGAATTTTTTCTAACATTTCGAACAGATGTAGTACATGTAATTCTGTATCAATATACTATGGTGTAGCAAGGAGACTGGTTTTAGGACAGGCGCAGTAGGTGATTCAGTTCAACAGCTGTTACAGTCTTCTTGTGATATAACAAATAAAACTTGACAAAAATGTGGTTATCAGGATCAGTAGTAGCAAATGTTTGATATTTATACAAAAGGGAATTTTAAAATGTCATTTTGAAGTTTATTACCTCAAATTTTTTCGTATTGTACTTAACATTTTATAGACACACAGTTTGTGCTATTTGATGAACTGAATTATTCCCGTTTTATCAGGACGGCAAACCACTGCCTTCTCTGATCCAGAAGGTATTCAGCTTTTTTTTGTTTGTTATCCTTCTCATTTTAAACTGTGGAATTCTTTCTCTTGGAAGTGAGAGTTTGCATGCATCTTAACCCATCCTCCGCTCGCTCACACCGTAACCTTTGAATTGATTCAAGCTCACCTTTGTGTGCCTCCTCTTGACTCTTATTTGAGAGGGAAAACTGAAATTCCTCTGGGCTGGTCAAACTGTCTCGATCACTGGCTGTGGTTATTGGGTTCAAGTAACAAAATGGCATTTATTTTGTGGTGGCTTACATTAATCTGTATTCTCATACCAGTAGAACGGATTCTTGTAAAGTTAGATATATTAGATACATTTCAAAATCAATTTCTAACGTAGCATACCAATATGTTGGTTGAAGGATGAATATGAATATGTTTGGAATGTTTTACTCTTCACTTATGACAGGCCTGTAAGTTATTGCCTTCATCCCTGGCAATTTTTTAGTCCAATATTATGATAATAGTTTTTCAAAAAGTTAAAGTCTGCCGTATGACAAAATTACTCGCCCCTGAGGTCCTCTATGACCCTCGTTTTTTTGCGGGGCCCTGAAACAAACAACAAAGATATTTCAAGCAATTTTCCCACAAGTCACTACAGGCCTGTTAAGATAATTGGTGAGGAGTAAAGTATTTTTACCTTCTGTCGCATTGCATGATGTCATTCTTAGTCAAAGTTTGGTTGTTGTGGTTTGTATGGTGCCCTCTTCATTCACGTTGCACTCAATGGTTGCATTCTCAAAGCCTCTAAATATATTACACCACATTGTTTTGCAAAAGAAAAAGATACAATATGAGAGAAGACATTACTGTTAAAAAAAAATATTTTTTTTTCAAGCTTTGCAGAATGTTTACAATTGTAAATAGTTGTAGTTGAAAAGTCTAATTTTCCTGACAGGTCTTTGTTCACTGTGAGGGTCTGTACAATAAGAAATTTTGAACGTGGTCTGCAGAAGGCTTGTAAATAACCTCCTTCGTTCATAGTACTAGTATGTGCCTTTTTCAGAATAGTTTTCAAACAGCAATCTTATTACAAAATCAATGAACGGGACTTCATTTGATCTCCCATTCTTTTTTGTTCATCACCTTGCTCAGGGAAAATAGAATTAAATTACCCATGAAATGTCGTAGGGCAGATGTCCTGTGGAGTTTAAAGATATTCTTCAAAAGTAGATTCAGTGAAAATTTGCTATCCGTTACAGATCAGTTCCCTATGAACATGGACTCGTCATGTCTGTTTCTGCCCTCCTTGTGTCAAAGACAGGCAAAAAAGAATTATCAGTGACATGTCGTAGGGCAGACGTCCTGTGGAGATGCTTTGATCAAGTAAGAAAGAACTGATGTGCAGTTTATTCAGCAGCAGTGAATGCAGTCATGGCATTGGATGGCTCGTCTACCTTTATTTTAATGAAGCGGCGGCAGTATTGGACTGGACAAGACATCTTAAGCAATTTTACCTCACAGTCGGTCACTTTGTGATTCACCCTTTCTCAGAAATCATGCCCTGCCCCTTATGTTTATTTATCCGGATTTGTTGTAGTTTTAATGCAAATAACATGATGGGTTCAACCAAGACTTTCGTTTTTGTAAAATGGTGGCAAAAATTCACGATATCTCCTCCTCACTCATTTTGATTTGTTGCCTCTGTTGATTCCTTTATAAATCCCCTTTGAAAAATGACCTGCATTTATTTAAACAAAGTTTTTTAAAAAAAGGGAAAGGAAAATTTGCGAAAGAATTTTGCATAGTGTCCTTCCCTACCTTACAATTTTGGAGAAAGAATGTTTTTAAGTATCTTTTCCTACCTAAAATGGCAGTTTTATTTCATTACTGTTATTTAACCTCAAGTTCAATCCATAAAATCGATATTTGAGAATGAATGTGGCCATTTGTTCACAGGGATTAAAAGGAACGACATCCCCTGTAAGTGGCTTCCCTTTAAAAGCATTTATATTGAAACAACAACATCCACTTCAACCGCTGTTTGCATTGCTTTTATTGAAGAATGACGGATTGATATACCCTGCATTGAGCTCACTAATTCCTTCTCAGAAATATAAGAGAAAAGGGAATAGACACAGTGCTGAGATGAGTCAAAAGCAGAGATCAGTCGATTCCTTCCTCGGACAACTGCCAACCTTCCTGTTGATTTTTTTTCCTTTTTTTTTTCAATGACTTTGACTCATCCCAGCAGTGTTCCTATTCCATTTTGTCTAATTTTCATTAATTTCGAGTGCCAATTCCTACTCTTGTTTTCTAAAATATAATATCTTAAGTCAACCTCCTTCATTCAAATTGATGATGTACAACGTGCAACTTATAGTTGCCCCTGTCTTCAGTTCAGTAACAACAATCTCAAAATTTGGCCACTTGCTGGAAAAAAGATATGAAAAAATTCTAATTTCCTTTCCTTTTTTTTTTTTTGGTTCTATTTGTTTTTATACTCGTACATTCTGTCACTGAAATTGATTCTAACTCCAAAGAAGACTTTGATTTTTTTTTAACGTTACTATCTCAGTTACTTTTTAAAATCAGGTTACATGCATGACGAAAATCAAGTTACATGCATGATGTAACTATATTTGATTGTTGCTTATAACTAATAATGTCAGTTAAATTGCTGTGTCATGTAACCAGAGATGTTCTTTAAGCTTATTGACAGTAAAGAAAAAGAGAGAAAAAATATGCTGCCAGGACTAACTTAATTGTTGGGCTATCAAAATTTAAAAGATATCTTCTCTGTTAAAAGTCAATGGCTAAGTTAGTGCAATGCAATGACTATACTCCTCATAAGCTCCCATCATCATTTTTAGTTTCCACTTATCATTTAACCTTTTACCCACAATTCCTTGCCTTTTGAGATGCCTGAATGTAGTTTATTTTCTCTAGGTCTTTTCAACTCTGCTTGTGTTAATGACTTCAACTTATAGGGCTCTGAGCTACTATGCGAGACTCATAGAGACTCATAACCATACAGACAAGTAAATGGTGTTAAGTTTGTATTATCATATTTTGATTGCTTTTAATTTTTAACCTCTGAGACTGAGAGAAAGTTGTTGTGATTTGCTTTGAAAGATATTTGAAGTGACCCCCTAATGAACTATGAATGGACAGGGTATGTGTGTGTGGGGGGGGGGGGGGGGAGAAGGTATAAGTAGTGTGTGAACTTGAATTGTAGATTGCAGCAGCAAAGAATGATTATGGAGATACGTTTTTAAAAGCTTACTTCTTCTTATCCTGTTTCTTCTTTTTGGACAACTCCATTGATAACAAATATTTCATACTAATAAGACTAACTGCAATCACTCTCTTCATGAGGAATTTATTTTTTTTTGTGTTTTTTTTTTTTCATCATAAGTGTTGCCATTTCCTTGTTTATTTTGTAAATCAAAAAGTTCTACTACCTTTACAAGTACAAGTAATGTGCTAAGTACCTATGTTGGTATTGGTCCAGCATAAACTCCTTGAAAGACGTTTCAACATAAACTTCTCTTCTGGAATTTGTTAACAAAAATGCCAGTTGTATGAAATGGATGTGTGTGAATTTGGCGCTATAGAAATGGACTATTACATTATTTCATTACACTATGTGGATATAGCTTTGTACATTTGAAGTTCAAAGGTGTCAAAACTGCTCATAGAAAACTATGCTTATAAATGTGCTTAGTTTGTCTTCAAGGCAAGGAGAGCTGATGAAAGCTTAAAATGTTGCATTGGAAGTGATGGTAACTTTCTTTGGGATTAATATTATTATTAAAGGACAAATTTTCCCCTTAAGTAACATTCCCATTCTACCTGGTTAGAGTTTCCAAATATAGTCTTAGTCCTAGGTTACACTATGTAATCTCATGCTTTTGCAAAGTAGTGTCTAATGCATGCAGTAATATCTTCCAAGCATCTTACACAGTGTAGGATTCCCTGGTTTTGATGATTACGTGGACAAATTTTGTCTACGCTGTCGCACAGGAGCTGCCTTGATCTTCTGCTTGTTTTAAACCAAAAAAAATTTGTTTTTTTTTTTTTCTCTTTCTTTTCTTTCTTTTGCTTTTTAAAATATTTTTTATTGATTTAGAATTTAGATTTCAAAGTAGAAAAGTAGAACAAACTTGTCATGATAAACAAGTTTATGACCTAAACCAGTGGTACGTGAATGTGTGTATGTGTGTCAGCTGGTCAATGCTGTGAACAGGTTGCTTCCTGGGCTCCTCTATGACCTGCTTGTGTTGTTGTGCCCTAAAACCTCCAATAAACTAACAAATAGATAATGTGCTCCAATAGCATAGGAAGTCCTTACCGCGCTTATCTTATCTTATCTTATCTTATCAATCCATCCTTTTTGATACTGATAGACATTAAAGGGTTTGCTCTCGATTTCTCTCAAGTCACTTGACAGATGGGAACCGGTGCATTCAACATAACTGAACCGCTGCTCTCAATGAATGTACAAAATTGTGGAGCTGTCTCTTTGAAGCTTGAATTTTTCATTTATGCAAAAATTAACTAAGTTCATCGGTGGGAAAATTACTTAGACAATATTTTAGCAAATGCTTTAATTAGTGGCCATCCGTCATGTGGCCACCAGTATGTCAATAAGAAGAGCTCCATTGTCTCTCTGTGAAAGATGGGTAGGAGAAATATATGTGTATATATTTTTTAAATTGTAAATCATCTCTCTGTGCAATAGCCTCCAGCAGATTCTAGCTCTGTTTTCTCTTTGAACTACTCTATTATCACCTGACTTGCCCCATGGGCACCTCTATGACTGCCATGCGTGGCGGAACCCTAGAACCGGCATCAAGAAACAAAAGGCACTAATCCAGACGGCGTTAATTTCAAACATGCTGTAAATTTAAACTCAAACCTTGAGAACCGAGGCCTAATACTGTGATAGCTGTGAATGGCCAAAAGCCAAACGATACTGATGAAACCTTCCTGATCTGTCCTGTCCAAACTGCCGCAGTTTTAGGGTTTGTGTCTCATAATCCTTATCTTCTCTCATCTTTCCTTGCGTTATTCTGGCTTCAAACAACAGTTCCAAGAGAAATATGCTGAATACACAAATAACAAATATTCCCCCCCTTCCCCCCCCCCCCCCCTTCTATCAGAAAATAAAGAAGAATTTATACCAATAATAAAGGGAAAGAAATTTAAACAAAACAAAACCCTAAAAATCAACCAATAAGAGAATCAAACAACTAAAATTGAAAAAGAAACCAACAAAAGCACAAACACAATAATGGTAATTTGTAGAGCTACACAGGAGGCTGTATGCGATATCCTCGTATTGTTTTGAATTGTATTGTAAGGCTAGAAACAAGGGTGCTAAGACTTAGGAGTCTTTCACCTGTTTTGATTTTGGAAATCAGAGCTATGAAGAAATGATATGTAGCTTTTTAGCTAGGAGGCATGATTGACTGTCACACAGGGCACCTCACCATGTTTAAACAATTGAAGCATTTGCACATGCTGGAAAATTGATGCAATGCAGCATTATTTGTGGCAAATTTTTATGCTTTACTCTTCTGAAAGATTAGAAGAGGTGGGACCACTTATAACTAATTTGCGTGTCAAATTAAATTGTTTAATTAAAGCCTCAATTTTCTTATTTTTATTCTGTTACTATTCAATATCTCGTTATTTTCTTAAAAAATATATACCCAGTCTTGCTTTTAGTCTGTAAACATATCAATCTCAACTAAGATTGAGGCACTGACTATGTTTTGTTTTAAAAATTGCCTTTTTTCCTCCATCAACTAAAGTGGCCCCTTTTATCTAATGTTTTATTCGCGCAGGCCCCTGCCAGCCTCTTGGATGCATTGGAGCAACACCTTGCGTCATTAGAAGGCAAGAAGTCGGCAACCACCCCAACCGGCTCGGCCAAGTGAGTTGAGTGTCTGTACCGTAGGGCGGGGTATCCAACTTCATTTTGTGGCTTGAAACAGCACTGCCGTAACCTTTAACGTAAAGTGTTGTGGGTTACAGGAGTGTTGCTTCACAGCGACGATTTAGTATTCCAATAACACTTTTTTATTCACTTTCATACACAAAGTTTAGACTAACTTTTACTCCTACTGCCAAAATTACGCCAAATTTCTCAACTTGTCATCACTGCTTACCGGGGAGAGTTTCCCGCATCCATAAAAGCCTCCAAAGAGCCCAGGTTGACCCAAGCAGCCCATGGAGGTTTGCAAGCACTGGTTCATGCATGACTCTCCTGACTACACCATAATTATTATTTTTCTCAGGGTCGATGCTGTGTTGTGAAAGTTGTGAAAAGTTTGAAATTAGGAGTTCTCAACGGGAATCATATTAATTGGTTGATGGCAAATTAGACAGTTATGATGTGAATAGTGCAGATTTCTATAGTATGAAGACATTGAAGCTCCATCACAAAAATTGATTTTTTTTTTCCCCAAAAAAAACTTCCTGTCTTTGACTCATTGTCATTATTTGTTGTTGATCGTCCGCTAGGCCGTCCGGGTTCACCACAGCCCTCAACAACATGTCCAGCAACACCTTCAACATCAGCGAGGCCGAGAAGAAACGCATCCTAGACGAAGAGAACCAGCAACTCCAGAAACACAAAGTAAGCTCTTTCCTTACTGCCGCTTACAAACAACCTCTATTCCAGCGACAGCCAACCAACCAAGCTTGCATTCTGTCCTTTAAATAAAACAACAGTTTCATGTGTATCATGATTTTGTGTGGTTTTACTGAAACTGAAAAAAATTTAAAATCTTTACTCATTAATGATGAAAATTTTAAAAAAGACATAAAAACCGCCACAAATTGAAGAGAATAAAGCAAATTATTTTTGAATTAAACTGAGATGCTGTGTATAATTTCCCAATGCTCTTGAGAATCTTTGAGGTCAAGAAAGCTGTCCAGTCACGTCAAGACAGAGAATGAAACTCCTCCCAAATTCATGATATAAGAAGCTGGTTTTTGCAAGATATTCATTGTCGAATTCCCCTCCCACGGTTTCCCTCCTACCACCCATGCCCCTTTCTGTCACGCTCACCATTGAAAAACTCTGTGATGCTGAAAAAGGGCCTTTTCCATACATCAATGACCATTGGTTGTCTAGAATTTTTTTCCTTCTCTTCTGTGATTTCTTTTTTTGTAAAGAGTTCTTGTGTCAGTCCTTTTGTTCTTATGTCAATTGTGGTTGTCATGACGTCATGTCGTTGACGAAAGGAAATAGCAAACCATCTTGTCTGAATGATACATAGGGATGGAACAGACATACTGCTTTTGTCACTAGTCATATCAAACATTATAAGGAGACGACATCAATGTTTGGATGAATGCCAAACTGTCTGATTTTCTTCAAAAGTTGTCTTGATGGATGTAATCCTGTTTGCTTACTGTCATTTTGTCTTTGCGCATTTTGCTTAACTCATTTTTGTGATATTTTTTTTTTTTTTGTGTGTGTCTTGCCTTTTTTAATCTTTTATGACTTTGTCTTCTCTTTCCTCTCAAAGGAGAATTCATTCACATCTTTATAGAGATGACTTTTGGATAAAAGAGAAGCTTAAGTTTACTCCAGTCGTGTTTGCTTGATATTTTGTGTTGAAAATAATTTAAAGGTTTGCTGTCGGAGAAGCTCTACTGCTGATTTGGCTGTAGTTGTACCTACGCCTTCCACGGTGTCGAAAAGGAGTGCTTGATTTAGTCTATTGTTTTTTATTTTGCGGTTTTTTTTTGGTTTGTAACATTTTCCCTAATCCTTGTCCTTCCTTTCCCTAACAATGCGACGACATGCGATTTCTTTTTTATTTTTTCTATTTTAACTTTTGCCCCTTTCTGTCCCCACCGATCCAGGGAATGCAACATGTGAGTATGTCAATCACTAACTCTGCACATGAAGCCTCACTAACATTGTTTGTCCTGTTTAGTTCCGTTTCTTGTTTTTCTTTTTTTTTTTTTTAATATCCCCCTCCTCCCCAAGTTTTCTATGTATGGTCTTTGTTTGTCCTTAGTACTTTGACCCCAGTCTGTGCTCTTCACAACCCTTTGGGTCGTCTAGGAGAGATTGAGAGGTCTGGAGAGATGGTTACTGATCTCAAAACAGAGTATAAGTTTTCCTTGATTTCAGGGAGTTACAGTTTGGCAACGTATGCATGACGAACAGAAGGCATGCTGAGGCATGTGACGTTACTCAAGTTGAAAGTCTTTAGTAGCCTTTAATTTCAATGTAAGGGAGGTCACTCACCTCTACAACCTTCAGTCCGCCATCCACTCATCGCACAACGTTTATCTCCTTATTGAGAGGAACTGCTTCAAAATGAAATGGTTTTTGGGTAAAATCACATTGTCACCGTAGAGGAGAGCAGCAGGGACTACGCTGGTGTGGCCATTTGGAGGCAGCCTGTACTTTGTGTGGAGGTGCAATGCAGTGTTGCTATTTGGTCAGAGGAGTGAAGAATTTAAAAAAAAAAAATAAAGAATAGAAAAAACAAACATGAGAGGTTGAGAAAATGTCTCAAAATGTCTCCATTTGGAATTTGAACCAGTACCCAGTACGGCTTATTTTGTTGGGCCATCTGCAGAGAAAGGCAAGTCATGTACTACCCCCCAAAAAAATGGGTTTTGGATGTAGTGCTGAGAATTTGTGTCTGTCTGAGACTGCCGCTAAATTTCACCTACCCAGTTTGGTCAAATCCAAACACACAGCCATTCTGTGCTTGACATATCATATCGCCTCATGGCAAAACATTTGGAACAAACCCAGCAGGAAGAGACCGGTCAACATTGGGTCCACTCCCGTATATGAAGCCGTTTTACTAAGCGTAATATGTTTTGGAATGTGTTTATTTTCAACCATACAAAAGAAAAATGTTCGTGTAATGTTTCACGTGTGAAATGAAATTCTTTTTGTGAGTTTATTCCACTCTGTCGCAGTGTCTTGTAAATTTGTGTGTATGTGCCCAGGTGAACCCTTTTGTTTTCTTTGTTTGTGTATCATAACAAATGAACAGCTACAATTTAATCATTCAACTTGAAATAATCTTTTTTTTTTTTTTTCTAATGACAAAAGGTAGAGCAATATTTTTTGTAGACGTGTCAATTATAGTAGTGAAACATTCCTCATCCTTTTTTCTCTTGACTTCATTATAATGTTTTGTAATTAATTCTTTTTCTCTTCCTTGTTGGAGAAATTGTCGGAATGCTGTGAATTTTACCTGCCTTAAAGTTTCTGCTCATGGCTTTGGGTTCCTACTGTGTAATCAATAATGCAACTTTTGAGATCTTTTAACTTCATATAAACCACTCTTTACTCTCTTGAATAATATACCGCCTGTACTAGGTGTGTGTGTGTGTGTGTGTGTGTGTGTGTGTGTGTGTGTGTGTGTGTGTGTGTGTGTGCGTGCGTGCGTGCGTGCG
>JBCIKM010541084.1:7818-17872 GCA_039654465.1 Melibe viridis | reverse complement strand
AGAGAGAGAGAGAGAGGGAGAGAGAGAGAGAGAGAGAGAGAGAGAGAGAGAGAGAGAGAGAGAGAGAGAGAGAGAGGAAGTAGTCTGACTTGTGATTGTGGGTTTATTTTGTCTTGGTTCTTACTTATTTACTTACTTACATACTTATTTACTTACCTACTTACTTACTTACCTTTTTACTTACTTACTTACTTACTTACTTACTTACTTACTTACTTACTTACTTACTTACCTGCACGTAGGGCAGCAACCAATTCACTCAACTCCTGTCTTGATCTGTCCTCTGCATGTTAGGTTCCGTTCATTCATTTCCTTTTCGATCGTTCTCAGCCAAGTTGTTTTCAGTTTTTCTTTGTGGTATATAAAATAGATACAGCACTTTTAGAGTCACTTATATTTGACTTGGCCTATGTTCTTTATTTTGTTGTTAAAGGAAAACCAGACGAGAACCCTTTAAAAACAGGCACAGATTAGATAGAATTTTCCCCTTCCTCCGAGACAGGCAACAAACTCATAACCAAACCAATGACTCTATTTATTATAGTAGAATAAATGAATGAATGTGCCGACCCCACTGCCCCCCCCCTCCCCCGGTTTTATTCATTTCTTGAAAATACGCCCCCTCCCTCTTATTATCTCTGCTCCGTACAGAACAAGAGCAATGCTGTTTCCTGGTTACTGGCTGTTTCGATGGAGTTTTATACCTCCACGAGAAGAAAGTAGCATTTCCTGCCCAATGATAAAGCGAAACTAGATTGCACTGTTTTGAAGACAGGCTGGTACTAATATCATAGCGGTGAAAGGCGTATAAGGTGGCTAAGAAATTGTTCGCCTCCTTTAGCATTCTAATCACACTTAGTTCTACATTTTCCGCTTGAGGTCATATTATCCGTATCTATTTCTTTTTAGTCCCGACAATGTTTATACCTTCAAGCAACAGAAAACAAAACTGGCAGGATTTCACACTCATCGTGGTGAGTATCTAGTTCTTCCTCTTAGACTGACACATTGAGTGAGTTGTTGGGTCCTTGGTCTTTAATGAAATGTAATCAAATACCACATTAATTTGTCTACCTTTGGAATGAATCTGTTGGTCTTAGATTTTATTCCTTGCAGGTAAAGAGGGATAGTACATATCCATTGGGGTGCTCTTTGTTTGTTTATTGAAGGTTTTAAGGGCCCCACGACACACAAGGGTCATAGAGGAGCCCATTTGGGGAGGGGGGGGGGGGTGCTCTTTGCGCTTTACAATAAGTTTACATCCCTGGCAGACTAGTGACAATCTTGTTACTGAGAGGCTCCCAACCTGAAGTGTGTGCGATTCCTACAAGTGCCGTCATGACAACCACACTGCTCTGCGTCTAAAACGTTTGTTCTTGTTCCAGTGTTCTCTTGGGAGAAACTCGAAAGATAAATTCCATTATGAGGTCAGTAAAGGGAATTTTTTCTGTAGTGAGAATAGAAGGACCACAATAACAATTTTCAATGAAGCAGTTGCTCTTTCGAGAAATGGGTCAACTAATGTAATGTGATAATGATCTTAATACCAGCGCTTCACTGCTCAGAGAATGTCACCTGTGGGAATGGTATCCTCTACTTATGCACTATTTACGTTGGGGTAAGCGTATTTACAGGAGAACAATACACACTAGACACCGTGGCAAGCTTGAGTTGTAGACCAATGATATTGTTTCAAAGAATCCCGTGATTGTGATGGTTTGACCTTGAAACATCGAAAGGGATTTAATGATAAAATTTGTAATAAACATGACCCACTGGAAAGCTTGCTGATAGAAACTTAGCCTCTCTTTGACATACAGTACAGTCAGCCTGTGATTAAAGTAGGTCGTGAACCATCTCGCGACGACAGGTGGAAATAACATACTATGTAAGCTTAGTATGGCTGGCTTACCAGTCTAGCCGTCCATACCAATTGGCCGCATTGTCTATAGGAACTTCTTATGGCCCCTCAGGACTTAATTTGCTCTTGTTTGGGTCTTAAACACACATCGAGAGGAATACTCAGTCAAGAACTCAAAGCATGCTGTGCAGGAATGGTATTAATACCAGTGCCTCGCTCCTCAGTGTTCAGCGGGTGGTGGCAGGGGAGTGGTATTAATCCCAGTCATGCCCCTTGGTTTTGCGCCACCTCACACCTGCAGGAATGGTTTCCTCTACCTACACATTTTGTCAGGGTGGGCTTGTTGGCAGGAGAAAACTACACACTAAACGATATGGCAAACTTCAGTTTTAGACCAATGATATTAGAAACATGGGATTGTGACGTTTTGGCCTGTAAAGATGGAAAGGGATTGGATGATAAAAATGGGTAGGAAACATGACCTGGCGGAAAGCTCGCCGATAGAAACTGTTGGCCTCTCTTTGACACACAGCACAGTCAGCACACAGCAAAAGTAGGTAGGCGAACTGTATTTTGGCAGTGCATGGAGTGAACGCACTATGTGAGTAAATTTTCATTAAATTTCAACAATTGCTGTACTTAAAACCCTTTTGACTGAAACTGAACCTGAATGGCACCAGTCTATGGATAGGATATAATTTATGTTTCTCATTACCATCAGACAGATGGCTGAGTGGCTAAAATGTGATTCAATGCGCTTTTGACAGTACAGATGGCTCTAAGATGATTTCTCAAATGTCACTCGGTCTGAAAGGTTGATTGTCCTTTTTTGTTTTGTTTTTTTTAAAACTCCCATCCATTCTTGATGTATTAATATGGTTATAATTGTCTCCAAACAGCCAACTGTTTCTGTGGGAAATGTGGGGCAACTGGCTGCTGATCTCATTGTGTCGACACTGTGGATGGAACGTGTTGGATACATCCTTCATCCAAGTCTACTTCCTGTTGTAGGGAATAATCCATTTGCCCACGAGGATGCGACGTCATGTAAACTCACAACTTGCTGTGAAGGTATGATAAGAAATGATGTGAGTACAGTTTGTACATTTGAAAGGCTGAAAATCAGTGCTGACAGTACTCACAACTTTGGTAAATTTTGTTGGTATGATATATTTTATCGAGTTTTTATACTACATCTTGTTCACAGTCTCCATTGCAGTATTTAAATCGGATCGCTGACAGTAATACTTGGCACTCAGTCAAGTTTGACAGTTAATTGGAGGAAGAAGAGAATGATGACAACTCATGCCTTAGTTCGGGAATTTTTTAATTTTTTTTTATAATTACCCTTCGTACATACCCTTTTCTTATTCCCTTTTTTTTTGTTTTTCATGTTCATTAAACTTCTCATGGATAGTAATGTTTACAGCACGTACGGCTTGGGCTTGTTTGCTAAGTTGATAAGGTGTCGGACTCTTGTGCTGAGAAGTTTGGGTTCAATTCCTGTCCGTGGCATCAAGCCAACCACTCTGCAGCACTGCACTACGGCTCTCACCTGGGTTGTTCCATCTTCCCTTGGGACAGATTCTACAAGCCAATTTTGCCGTTGGGATGAATTTTATTTATTTTTATCAACTTTTCACAAAAATAATGCAAACTATCATATTTTCTCCTGTTAAAAATTTGCACATATTTGATGGACGGCTGTGTGATCCTTCAAATCACAATGTTAATGTACATCTTCTCCAGTATATGAAAGCATCATGGCACAGGTGGTTGTGATTCAACAAAGAGCTCCCTTTGTCAAGGTAGGATTCAAACAGGCAGTTAATCTGTCTTCATTGTTATCTAAGATTATTTCAATAGTTTTTTCTCTACTGATCAAAGTAAAAGTAAGGTTTAAGGATTAGAAATTGGTATTTGATTAGTGATGCTCTGAAATAATTCAATTAAATGTCATAATAATATATGAGGATTTTTGGTTCCAAGTTTATCATTTCAAGAACAACTTTTGCTAGATGTGCCTCAAGACTTACCCTCAAATATAAGAAGAGTTTCTTTTGTTTTCTTCTTTTTTTCTTTTAGTCTTGTTCATGAAGCATTTTGACTTTGAAATGAACCCTTGTTTGTTAATTCAAAGGGTCGTCGAAAAGAGTATGCAGAGTGGCTGTCACAGTGGATAAAGGAGAACAATTTCTTCCAGATCGTTGTCCTGACTAGTATGTTCTCTCAAGAAAGACTAGACCATCAGATCCAGAGGTGAGAATCAAGGTTGGCTTGTTCACTATGTGATGGATCATGACAATACTAATAATGTACATAACCTAAATCAGCTAAGGTCTCAGAGGCGTTTTTCAAATAAACTATCATGGCCCGGCAAGTAACGAATATGTACACATTATCTAAACAATGCATGCCACATTTAAAACATACGAGTGCAGAAATTTGGACGAGACTCTTGTATTGATTTTTAAAAGCATGGTGATGATTGTGGAATAGCAATGCAGTAACTTTCTGTTTTGTTTTGTTGTCCACATCCCTTCATACCGCCTTAGCAGTGTCGGGACCCAGCTTTAAAGAGCTAAGAAAAACTCTGGATCACAAGAAATGAAAACCAGCAGATGATCAGTCCACCATGTTTAATCTTGAGTGGCATGTTGAGCAATGGGGTATTAGTGAATTTTAAGCCAAACAATAGTTACTGTTGCCTTTCGTGATATCTGCTCATTGAGAAAGACCATTGTGAGCTGATTTACCGCAGGGCAGGATGCAGTAATTTACTCTGTAATATGTCTCACTATAATGCTATAGCCTTATGGTTTGGTCACTGCCGTCGTCACTGCACCAAACACTTTGCAGAGCTGCACTGCAGTTACAGTTGGAGACTGAGTTGTCTCAGTCTTGGGACCTTCAAGAAAATTTTCCTCTATGGGACAAATGAAGGGAATGTTAATATTATTTTTAAAAATTTATTTACTGTTATGTCTTATAGTAAATTGGCTCATTGGTCTTTCTCAATAAGCAGATCCCACCAAGGCAACAGCAGCTATTTTTTTACTTAAGATCAAGTAATACCCCTTGTATTTCTCATAATGCCACGCACGATTAGGCACGGTAGACCAATCCTCTGTCTGTCTTCATTTCTTGTGATCCAGAGTTCTTCCCGGCTCCTTGGAGCTGGCTCTTGACACTCCTTAGGTGGTATGAAGGGATACGGATAACAAAACAAACCTAAACCAGAGCATGTGATGGCTGTGGATAAAGTGCTGCACAAATGCTGCACCTACCGTAATCCTTGGACTATAAGCCGCTTCTGACCATAAGTCGCACTCCCCTGAATTTAGAGAAGAAATTGTTTTTTTTTTATTTAGCATAAGCTGCATTGGACTATAAGCCGCAGATACATGAGACACCTTTCGTTTTTAACAAACAAAATGGAGACAAGAATACTGATCCGGCACGGTAAAGAATCAGGATTTTAGCAGAGCACGATATAATATTATGATATTCTTTTTCGGAATGTTGTTAAGTTTATGGGTCAGTCAGATTTTGTTGCCTCTTTTCTTTTTGTTATGGTTGGAAACGGACAGTGAGAGCAATTAATTGTTTTTCGTGTGAAATGAGTTGCAACTATTAAGGCGCTGTTCAGTAATTTATTTCAACTCACTCAATTTATTGTGGTCGTGCAATGTATCTTTCTTTCCAAACATTCTATTTACAGTAACCGTACAGCATTTCATGTTACATACCCGACCAGTCTACGGAAGTTGTATGGCACCACTTGACTGTCTAGCCTATCGCACATTCTCGACTGGGTAAAATCAGTCAAGCTTTCTGAAAATATTTGCATCATCCTTAAGACACTCGACCAAAAAGAAGCCCTTCAAATATTGCAGATGAAGTAAACTTTTTACACCCGGGATGACCCACCAACAAAAAACTTCCAGGATAAGCCGCTCCCTACTATTAGCTGCAAAGTCAGCAATCGGAGAAAAAAAGTTGCTTCTTATAGTCTGAGAATTATGGTACTTAACTTTCAGGACTTAATTCTACATTCCTCAGCTCCCCATTCCGTATTTTGACGTCCCTATCTATGGAGGAAAAATCTGGAGATTTCTTCCGCACCAAGATGGAGTGGAGTCAGCTGGAACGTCGAAAGACCTCCTTCCCCACCCACGCCTCCTTACACTCCGCCTCCCACCCACATGTCCAGCCACCGCCCCAAGCAGAGAACAACGATACACTGCTCTACATGCCGGGCTCAGGCATTGCCAAGAGTCTTTTCGAATCATGGTCGGTGAATCTGAAATTAAGTAAATGAAAAATTACATTATTTGAGTTCTTCATCGACTTTATCCTCCAAAAAGTCTTTTGTGACGCTTTACAATGTCATGATCACACACATACACACACACACACACACATACACATACACACATACACCACACACACACACACACACATACACATACACACATACACCACACACACACACACACACACACTACACACACACACACACATCCACCCACCCACCCACACACACACACACACATCACACACACACACACACACACACACATTGTTGTACTCCTGAATAATCTGAGTTGCACTAGGGAGATAGAAGTATCTATCTATAAGAACAGTTTGGAAACTGATATGAAATGTGTCCTAACTTTTGAACCAATTAAGGCTTTTACAGTCTGATGCTAGACTTTTATTTGGGGGGTAATGTGCACCTGCAGTTGCTGCAGCTTCTTCTCAAGTGCGCTACGTTAGGCCGGCGGCGAGTGGTTGGTGGGAGTCTCTGGTGAGCTCTTCTACTTTTCTTTGCAATGTCACGATCACACACACACACACACACACACAGACACACACATAAACTGAAGCTATCGTCTTACTTTTATCCCCTTTTCTGTGATGTCCTGTTTTATTTGTTGTTGTCTTATTTGCACTTCCTTAGCAACTGAGCTGACAGGATAACAAAAGTAGTTTATCATTAATTTTTAGACATTTATTTTGACATTGTTTGTTTGTTTGTTCGTTATGTTTTGGTTGTTATTTTCATTCAGTCAGTGTCTTCCTGTGCTGGTGTTGGCCATGTTTGTGTCAGAGGGCGACAATGGTCATGATGCGTTGGCCATGGCCGACCAACTCAGTGCATGGCTCAACCTCTTCACCAAGAAGGTGAGAAATACCCTACGTTTTGAAAAAATCCAAATGAACCTCTGTCATGCCCTGAGCTTTTTCTTCTTTCTGAAGTTGATTTTAGGTTAAGCAACAATAATGTTCATTTGAATAATGTTCATCAGTATTATAATGAATTCAATGTCACAGGACCTGTTTTCTGTAATACCAAAAGATCCTAAATATCACTGTGAAACAATCTGAAATAATATGAATTTTTTTTTTTTTTTAATCCAAAAGGTCTGGCAAAAACAACAATGAAAAGCTGAATATTGCTGTTTAATGTTGACTTTGAAAATTTAATTGAGACAAAATGGAGAAGAATCCAAGAATCTACAATTCTACTAGGCCTGTGGGCCAACTACGCTCATTCAGACAAAATTTAAATAGAGAATCCAAGAATCTACGATTTTGCTTGGCTCAGATGAACCACGCTTGTTTGTGTGACACATGTACACAATTGGTATTTGGCCACACAACACTCCTTGTGCATGTATGCGTATGGTGGTGCTTGTGCTAGAGGTAGTTCCTGACACATCTACAGAGTGGCGGGTTCGATTCCCCGGGCTATTTTCAAGTTTTAAAAGATTGTTTTTATGAGTGTCTGTGGATGTGTTGTGTCATTTCACACATGAGTAATGTTTCTATAATCAGTTTCATACGCTGATTACATTTTGGCGAGCGAAATTTCTCTAAACCAATAGCCTGTTAGAGATCAATTGATAATTTAGGAATTATATGCATAGATATACAGTTTCAATCCATTTTGTTTTGTTATTCATATCCCTTTATACCACCTAAGCAGTGTCGGGACACAGCGCCAAGGAGCAGGGAAAAATATTCTCTCTCTCTCTCTCTCTCTCTCTCTCTCTCTCCCTCTCTCTCTGCTCTCTCCCTCCCTCTTATCCTCTCTCTCTCTCTCTGCTCTCTCCCTCCCTCCTATCCTCTCTCTCTCTCTGCTCTCTCTCCCTCCTATCCTCTCTCTCTCTGCTCTCCCTCGCTCCTCTCTCTGCTCTTTCCCTCCCTCCTATCCTCTCTCTCTCTCTTTCTCTGCTTTCTCCCTCCCTCCTATCCTCTCTCTTTCTTTCACTGATCTCCTCACTGTCTCTCACACTGTCCCGTTCTTTCTCAACTTTTTCTCGGTCTCAAACACACAAATATTTACACACAGAATACACAAACATGCGACTGAGAAAAACAAAATACATCTTCGACAAAGGTGTTTTTATCCACAGACAAACCAAGGAGAAGTTAAAACGTGCTTACCTTTAACACAAATCTTTCCTTTTGATCTATCCTTTCACCAGGAGTCTGACAGAAAGGACAGCATCGAGTCCATAGACTTTGCAAAAGGCATCAGCCAATGGAAGGTGCCCATGTCTTGGAAGTTTGTCTTCGGCAGCAAGTTTGATCAAAAACTGTTCCAGTAATTCCAAGGGATGTGTGTGCAGTTCAGCGCTTCATTTGCATATAGTTTTTCCACCTTCTCAAATATGCACATGGCGAGTTCAAATGCAATATTGACAGTTTAAGTACGGTATAGCATTGCCGTTGTTTTGTGGCGTCGCCAACGTTTTGTGTTATAGCCGCTTTAAATATGACATTGTGATGTTTTATACTTAATTGTACCATGCTCCTTCATATTTGATGTCGGCTAATTACACAATTGAAGCATCTTATTCCAATAGAAGTGGTTGTATCACATTTGTTCCTGCTTTGTGACATTTGAACCCGCTGTGTTCACATTCCAGTGGCCAATGCTATTGTCTGCTGTGTTTGCACCAGCAAGTTGAGGTATCCCTGTCCTGGAAATTTATCTTTTTGCAGCAAATTTGACCAGAAACTGTTTCGCTGATTCTGAAGAGTGTGTGATAGGGAGAGAAAAAAAATGGTGGGTTTGCACAAACACAGGTTGATTTGCTAAGTTAGCATGAGGTGGGTCCTTTTTGCTCTTTCACGGGATTGGACTGTGGCTCTGTCTGCCGGTTTTTCCTCAAACTGGGATTAGACAGTGGGAGCATCCGATGGTTTGTCATATAAATAAGACCAGTTGGCATTAAGAATAGATCGATTACAAAGGTCATTTCCAGTTTTTACATCTCTGACTTGTATTGAAATTGAAACCAAAACATTTGCAGTTGCAGCTTTTGTGTATTTTTGCATTGAGGTTTATTTTTTTCTTTATTTTTTAAGCTTTTGTGTCAATTTTGATTTCCTGATTTGTTTGTTTGTTATTGGAGGTTTTAGGGCCCCATAACACACGAGGGTCATAGAGGAGCCCAGAGGAAAGTAAGATAATAGAATTAGTTAAAAGAGGGAACAAATCAAACCACAAACAGCAGAGAGATGATTTACACAATTTCCTGAGATAGAAGTCTTGAAATTTTGAATTCTTTGAGTGATTGCAGACAATAAGCAGTAAAAGTCACGTATTGCTATCCAATCTACAGAGAAATCTTGCTGCAAGGCAGGTTTTGGGGCCAGAACTGGCAAACAGTTAATGTAAATTGTAGAGGAAATGGAGTTGTAAAAGAAATTATTTTTTTCCTGTCAATGAGTAAATGATTCCTCCTGAAGAGCACACTGTAGGCCTAAATGGTAGCATTGGTAAATCAGTGATGTCCTCTTTTTATTATCTTCTGGGTTTTTAGTTGTTGATTTTTTTGTTTCTTTTAAACAAGAAAAATTAAGAACATTTTTTGTATTTTGGTTTCAAGTTGCGACTCAGTAGCCAAAATGGCATCATAGATAAATCAGCGATGTCATCTTTTTATTATCTCCCGTTATATTTTGTTTCTTTTCAACAAGAAAAAGTAGGAATATTTTTGGTATTTTGTTTTCAAGTTGCGACTCAGTAGCCAAAATGGCACCATAGATAAATCAGCGATGTCATCTTTTTATTATCTCCCGTTATTTTTTATTTCTTTTTAACAAGAAAAAGTAGGAATATTTTTGGTATTTTGTTTTCAAGTTGCGACTCAGTAGCCAAAATGGCACCATAGATAA
>JBCIKM010541083.1:0-27877 GCA_039654465.1 Melibe viridis | reverse complement strand
TGAAATAAGGGATGACCACTGAGTTGCAGACAAGACAACAAAAACAGGACATCACAGAAAAGGGGAAATAGAAAGACTATAGCTTCAGTGTAAAAGAAAAGAAACAGAAGTAGAAGAGCCCACCAGGGACTCCCACCAACCACCCGCAGGCGAATGATAAAATCTAGGACAATCTTTTTCTCATCTTAAACATTTTTTGCCAGTGTTACCTGCTACAAAAACGGATTCATGACTACAGGAAATGCTGCAGGTGCATTCAGCCACGGGATGCTGGGGAGGACAGGCAACACACCTGTGGAAAGAAGAGGTTTGTGGAAGGGAGAGCAGGGAGAAGAGGGGTTGGTATTTAGAGGGGAAGGGGGAAAAAGAGGTGGGCAAGAAAGATGGAGTGGGTAAGGCAAGAGGAGAGGAGATGGAAAAAGGATGATGCATTGTCTGTCTGACTTGGACACAAATGTCTCATTTCAATCGAAGAGAATACAGGAACTTCTTTCTCCCGTACTAAAAGTTTCAAAGCAAAACATACATAGACCTAAAATATATTGATAGAACTATAATGCATTTGAAAAAAACCAAAGAAAGAACAAAAATTATTTTCCAAGAGATATGTGCAGTGAATAGACATTAAATGACTTAAAAAAAAAATTCAAACATAACTTGATCAGGTAGTCTCAATCAGCAACGGATAGTTATGGACAGCAGAGAGAACATTATCACATCCAAGAGTTCTTAACAGAACCAAATCATTACGTACACCAACAAACCAACCAAACAATACTGCATACATTTTATGACTTATTCACACCATGAAGGTAAGAGAAGGTAGGGAAAAAAAATTGAAATCTGGACAATGTTCATATTGTAAGTCATTCAAGTGCCCAGCACATCACAGAGTTCCAACTATAGCAAGGGAGACAGTGTCTACTTCCAGTTTTTCCCTCTATAGAAAGTGTGGACACCAAAAAAAAAAAACCCTACTCAGCAATGCTGGTCAACACAGTAAACATATTTCTTTGTCCAGTGACACATTTGTTTGTATAAGACAATGAGAAAAAAACAATAATCACATTTTAGACTTTGCTTCAAGGAAGAATAACTATTGAAGGCTTTTCAAGAGTAAATAATCTTAACTTAAAAGATGATCTTGGCTAGAGGTCTTTGGCAACAAAAATGGAAAATAGATGCTCCCCACTGGGAACACCAAGTCAAACTGTCTACACTAAAAATTCTTGTTCACTGCATCATACAATTACCCTTCAAATTTGGAGTCCTTCATTTCTGATAAAGCCTTCCCGACGTTTGCTCTGGTGAAAGTCTCAAACGCATACTGTAATAAAGACAAAACATACATGTAAGATATTTTGTATTCTATTATTTTCTGGCCAATTAAAAAATCTAGAAACCAAGTCCAATGGGAAACCAACCATCTTTTACTTTTAAGTGCATGGAATACAAATAGATAAGGATATTTGTATCAATGTCAAAAGACTGAAGCTTGTTTCCTTCATGAACATTTTCATGTGCCAGTAATGACAAGAGTTGTAAAAGCAAATTATTTGATGTTCATTCAAGTCAATACCTGTTGAAGATTATAGTCAAAGAAAACATTATGGTTTTCATGTGACCTGGAATCTTGACATTTTATTGAGTCAAACACACCCAAAATGGACCATCTATCTGATGTCACTTGAATGACCATCAAAGACAGTCACTATCACTTTTCTCCTGTGAATTCTTTTATCCCAGTGAAACTTTCTTCCACACCATTGTAAAGGTTACCGCTGCATCAAATGAAAACAAAACCAACTAAAGCATCATAGGTGACTCAGTAGTTGAAGTGGTAAAGTAGAGGACTCTTGTATCGAAGAGCATGGGGTAAATTCCTGTTTGTGCCATTGTGGCCAGCCACACTGCAGTGCAACACAAGTACAAGAGAAAAATTTCCCTGATGGGATTTTGGTATTTTTACAGATCATTGGATTCCCTCATGATTAAACCCAAATGAGATCCAGACAGACCTACCTTTCTTTGTTTCCTCCTTCGAAAGGTCTCTGGATCAAAATCCAGCCTGAAATTTCACAAAAATGGTGACAAACCATATGAAAACTTTTTCTCAATATTCACTGCCTTTTTTTCTATTCAATGAATTTTAATTGAATCAGCATAAGACAAGAGTAACCATAGAATGTCCTTTACCAGCCATTACAGTTTAAAAACTTCACCCATTGCAATCTGAAAATTGTATTTTTGGCCTATACTAATACAAAGAACCTTGTCATTGACATGGAATACTTGTCAAGGCAAAAAAAATAATGTAGTGGAAAATGGCTTGATGCCTCTGCAGATGGTCAGGCCTATGATAAAAATACTGTATTCAGGCTTACTCTTGGAGATGAAAAGAAATTTCTTAACCTATTATAGACTTTAAAAAAATGTTTTTATATGATAATATAGACACCACACAAGTGTAAAGGAAAAACAATATAAGAAAACAACATGATGTTGTGCTAAAATTATTTGATTCCCTAATCTCCTTTTACAAAAAAAAAAACAACAGAGTTTGAATTTCCCATAATTTGATGGTCATTGAATTCAACTAGAAATTTGGCACACTCACAAAAATGAACACTCTTTCTCAGAGTCTTTGTATTCGAATGTCATCAAAATATCAAACTGGCTCTGAAACGAGAAGAAACAAAGTTACAGACAAAAAAGCTATGCAGTGATGATCTCTGTCTCTCTGACATCTAGTGTAAATCCTTGCAATACAAGTTAGTGAAACTTGTAAGGCATTATACATTTCTTTTACTTTAACCCTACATGTTACCACTACAGACATTAGCCATGATTGTGATTGCTTGATTCTCGCATATAGCACATTGTATTAACCACTGAGCCATTGATACCTGTCTGTCCCAAGGGAAAACTGGCACAAAACAGGCTTCAGCTGCCCAGGAGCACCGAAGCGTGATGATATGCATAGTTGGCCCATTAGGACATCTTACTCATTGAATTGGTCACGAGCTATCTTTAAACAAGATTTCAGTACAAGTTGTTAAAAAAATTCACAGTTAGTTCATGGTGGCCCATAGTACTATATCCTGAGAGTTCTTACTCGATTTTGAAATCTTGCCTCCAGGAGTTCTGTCAAGGAAGGACCACATGACCATTTCCAAACATCTTTGACAGAGGCAATAATTTCCTCTTTTCCAGAGTACACTACACTGGAAAAATCCAATAAAATAACCATGGGACTTGAGAAAAAAATTTTCACACAAAATTATCAAAGTGCTTTTCAGAACTGATTGCCAAAATGCATTACACGTTCACTTAAGACATAAGAAAGTAATATAAGGATATAATCATTCTAACATTTCATTTTGTTTTTACAGACATGCAAGATGTAATAGTTTCATGATTTCATATGAAGTAAACTGAAAAAAAAAAAAAAAAAGGAAAGATATCTGTGGATGACTGAGAATTTTAATAATTATTCTCCAAGTCTACATGAGAGCAGATTGCAATAAAGGGCATGGTTACCAAAAAAATGAATATGAATTTTATAACTCACTCAAATTTCTTGCACAAATGAAGATAAATGGATCTCTGAAATGGCAAAAGAAAATAAGAGTTGAATTGATGAGGGATAAGTGTGATAAGGGTCGAGAAAACAATACCAAGAAGATAAAAAAATGTATCAAGAGTAAACATGGTCAACATATTTTACACTGCACTATGGCTCTCAATGGGAAATCACATGCTACACCATTAGAAACAAGTCTCTTGGAAAATTCAAAGGTTTCTGAAATTCAGTTGTAAGTACTAACTTAACCTTGGCTATAAAGGATCAGATAAATGAAGAAAAAGAAGCTTTGAAATGAGACTGAAAACAGAAAACATATGGAAAGAGAATTTATATTCATACTGTGGCTAGGTATATTCATGTATCACACTGAAACCTTCTCTTTGTTTACCTGTCGTACAATCAGGCACACGGGCAGCATGAGGGAGCACTGGTATTCAGTGAAGCTAAAGCCATCCTCTCTCACTTTATCCACAACCTTGTTGTAGACAGAGTTACATTAGAATGGTTAATTGGTTTGTTGTAAACCAGAAAAACATCTCACAATAAATTGAAAGAAGCAGTCATGAAAGATGCTGTAAAAATTAATTGCTTTCCTAAGATACTTCCAAGGATTAACAGTAACTTTTTTACCCACTAACAAAGTTAAAGAAAATATCGCTTGCCCAAACTCTTTCAGCTTGCCGGAAAACATCTAGTGTTGATGAATTGCATTATCTAACATTAATAATAATAAATGGCTTTTGTAGTTCGTCTAACCCATATGAGTTTAGGCTCTAAACTCAGACAGAAAAAAAAATTCTATTACACAGACAATTTGACATGTTGAATAATGGTTGATAACATGTACTGGGCTACTAAATGAATTACAACATGAACAATTGTGTTTTAAAGGCTCGTTTGAATGGAGTAATCGTTTTAGCTTTTAGTATGTTCTTTGGCAGCGAGTTTAAGATTTTGGGAGCAAGGTAGGTAAAATATCTATCGCTTTTAGAAGCAGATGCTAAAAATAATTAACAATTATAGATTAAAGAGTAAGAGCAATACAGGTCCATAGAAATCAGCGACATAGCAAAAAGTTAAAGAAATGCACAAAAACTGTCTAGAAAGACTGAGGAAGGATATTCAAACACAGGATCTGCAGGTGAAACCCTGCAAAGAAAAGCAAAGCAAGTAAGAAAAAAAAAAAAAAAAAAAAAAAAAAGACGAGGCGTTATGACAATGGTCAATTACTCCTATAAGCTCGGATCATTTATAGAATGAAGGTAGTTTTTAGTTATTCCTTTATTATTGTAGAAGGATATAGTGAGCAATCCAGCTGGGGACAAGACACAGTGACTGGAGTTGGTAGGTACCTACTACTAATCCTGGGGGTCGCGTGCAAGTAATACTAGTCTTATAAAACAGCTTTGAAACGTAATTTTCCTTATCATTTCAAGGCACGAGAAAAAAAAAGAAAAGACCACTGACGATTTCAGCTAAAATTGTGGTAGTCGAGATTGAGAAGTCAAGACTTGCTGGTACTCTAGGGACTCAAATATGCTATTTCTGATGCTTTCATACAGACTCAGTACTCTCCAAAATCTTTTACGTAGTGAGTACCTTTTCAACTAGATACTGAATCGAAGGTAGATGACGCTCATCTAATATATTCCGGGTTATCTCTTTATCGCTTGCATGTTTATTGATCACTGCATCTGTTACTTAACTTTTCTGGGCTCCAAACTTTCTGGAAAAATTAAATGAAGTCAAATGACTGACTCGGGCTATGACGTGTATTATTGTCAGTGTAAGTTGTTCATAGCCAAGCATCATGTGAATTTATATCGCACTAATCAAAATTTTCAACTGTCTGACAATTTTAATGACAAAAAATTTAGCCAAAAGTTTTCACTTGCTTGGTTGGACATATTCAAGAAAGACTTAGCTTGCCTGAAACAGGAGTTCACTTGCCCCTCGGCCTTTGGGCACTGCTCACTGTTAACCTCTGACTTCATACAATGTCATAACTAACCTCTGCACTCTGAGATAAGCTAAAAGACCCTCTGCAAAGACAAAAATATCAAACCCAATATATTTTGATGTTAAATTCTTCATGGCTCAAAACTAACCACCTTCATTTTTAAAAAAAAAAAAAAAAGAAAAAAAAAAAAGAGAAACAAGGGCTGTTTTTACTACTTGGCCACCTCAGAAGACTGTTGGGAATCTCGTGGCAGGACAGGATACCAAACACTCAAGTACTTCAAATAACTGAGACTGAAAGTGTGAAAGCCAAGATTGCTGCTGCCCAACTTCGATGGTCTGGACATGTGCACCGCCGCATGCCCCAGCAAGTGATGTATGGAGAGCTGTGTGAGGGCTGGAGGAATAAAGGAGGGTAAAGACTGCGTTTAAAAGACACACTGAAGCGCAGCTTGAAAAAGTGCAATCTTGACCCTGACACGTGGGAGGATCTAGCAAAGGACAAAAAGCTGTGGCGAGCTGCTGTCTTCAAGTCAAGAAAAGCTGTCGAGGAAAAGAGATTTGCAGCATACCAGAAAGCACATGACAGGAGACACAGGGAACCAGCAACAAATGCCTTTCAATTCCCCCAACCTCACAAAACTTTGCAGATCAAATGCGGGCCTAGCTGCACACAGAAGAGCCTGCTCACGGACTCACACCGTGAAGCGCCTTCTCCAATACACGTAGAATAAAATGGATCTTCACACAGTCATCATCAATATCGATGGACTGCCGATATTTTATAAACAGAGATGTCAGCCAAATGAGTAAATAAAAGCAGAATTCAATCTAAAAGTTTCCAGCCACTTACTCAAATTCCACCCTGTTACTGTAGGATTACTGTCATTTGTTAAAAAAAAATTTGCACATAATATACCTTGAGGAAAAAGTCTTTCTCTGCATAAGTCTGGAGAATGCCTAGACACCCCGGACAGGGGCTACAACTGGTTCCTCCCGCATCACAAGTATCTTTTTCTGCTTGAATAACAATGTCAAGATCCTGTGGAAAAGTTTTTTTAAACAAAAAGACAAATAAATTCTACCATATGTGTATCACTATTTAGATATGATTAAAAGAACAACAGCATAGAACAAAGAAAGGGGCAAGGCGTTGAAAAAAACCCTCACTTTTTAATAGTTAAAATGCTAACAGATATAATAGCGCAGTACAATCAACACTAACACAAAATGCCCCCTTATATCTATTGAGAGTTTTCAAACGTATACTCCCTACAGGCATTAAAGATCCCCTTCAGACAACACACTTTTGAAAGCAAAATCTTTTAAATACAAACTTCTTGGTGAACAATCTTTTGACCCAGTGTATAGAATAAACTCCCTGAAGAAACTTAGAGAAGCTGTATCTTTAGAGTCTTTGAAATCAAACCTGAAAACTTACATTTTTCTGAAACTTACCTTTAACTGGAGAGGAGTTTTATATCACTATGTGTTTAGTAAAATGTGTACTATTATTTTTATTTTAAGTGGCTTTTTAATCAAATTATACCACTGCTTCTTTATAAAATTCTTAATTAAGTATGCAAGTTGCAGAGTGGATGTTGATAGTTATGAAAATTCTGTGAAGCTTCTTATTTATAGAAAATGAGCTGCATACGTGTATCACAAATCAAACTTTACTCAGCCAAACACACCCAAATGAAAGCTGACCTTTGTTTGACATCTGTAAGATGCAGGATTGGATTCCCCCAAAAAGCGAAGAACACATCGAGGACAACAACTGATATTTTTCAATTCAGATGCAACTTGCAGAGTCTCTTCTTTGGTGGAGGTAAATAAATCGTAGCAGTCCAATTGGTTTTGTGTAATCTTTGAAAAGAACACATTTTTATCCATATCATATAATGAAAATCAACATCCAATTCTTAGTTTTTATACAACAATAAATCAACCTTTTCAAATAAAAATTGTAAAAACCATCTAGAAACCTTTGGGTACAACAGGCAAAAATCCACATTCTAAAGTAGACCATGACTGGCCACATGAATTGGCTTTTTACATCAAGTAATCTTCTGTGGTGCAGTAACCAAACGAGGGGTTACAATTGATTATTCATCTGGCTTTTATGCTCAATAACAACAGGAATCACTCATTTTGGCCAAGTGAGCAATGCGTGGTGAATCATTTATCCCAGAGGATTACAACATAACATAGCAAGGCTCAAGTCTAGGAGGGTTAGTTTGCGAGTGCAATGCCATCCACAAGGCTACTAATTGTATGAAATTAACAGCTAATTAAAAATATATATGACATCTTTTGCTGATTCCTGAACAATGTTTTGCCTCTGCACTTTATAATCATGGCTATCAGCTGTAAATGAAAAGAAACATGAATATTTTAATAATAAACAATAAAGTTAAGATGCTCAGATGGACCCCTAAAGCCTAATGGGAAGACACCACCACTGTTGTTACTATGCTTTAAAGAAAAATACCATTAATCAATCTGGATACTGCAAACGCCCATAATAATTTTTTCTGACTATTTGTCCTGATTGTCCTTGGCTACTTTACACCATTCTGAAATTAGAACATCTTTCTGACATCACATCAATGGGATGATGGAATCCATTTCATAACGGCCAAAATAAGATAGCATAACTGATTATATAACTTTCTACGAAGTGTTAAAAATGTTTTGACTAGTTTGTATAGAAACCACATTTTGGTAAATTTTTTTTGCATGTCATGCTCTTATCTATAAAGAAAAATACCCTTGATGAAAGGTCAAATAGAATATGACACTGGAATATTTGTGAATAAGAATTGAGACAACCTTGTTTATAAAGGAAATTCTCCCTATTTTGAACGCCTACAGTGCTAGCTCCCAATTTCACAGCTTTTGAATTTATTTTTATTCTGTGATGTCTCCACACTGGAAATAAAATATTTACACTCGACAACAGAGCAAGACCTAACCCAAATTATAAATACGTGATCCAAAACAAAAATGACTACATGCTGGAATAAACTCAGGAGAATGAAATTTGAAAATGGTACCAAATAGGGGGAAAAAACTTTTTACAGACTGTCAAGGGGAGACAAAATCATAGAAAGACGAAGAGATGGGAAGGGTTGACCTTTAAATTGATATTCAACCTCTGCTAGTTTTTATTTTCTTTTCTTTTTTTAAGTTTTGTCTCCTCTAAACGCCAAAGATGACAATCATCATTTATGATGGGTTGACTGCACCCTCCGACAGTGAAGAGCATGCTGCTATCCTTGTGTATCCAAATATTTTACAGGGTCAATGTTAGTTTTATAAAGAAATCCCGAACCTGTGTCATGATTACAGCAGAATCAAATTAGCGTAGGTGAGTTCAACGTTGTTGGTGTAGAATTAAGCTAAAAGCACTCGTTAAGTGGAAAAAAATGAATCCATGCAAACTCATCTCAAGTCTGAGTTCTGGCAAAAAGTTAAAATGAAAGTGAAAATAGCGTAAGTGACTAGGAAGAGAAAAATAGAAAAAGAAAATTGTTCAACATGTTTTGCCGCAGTTTCTAATAATAATAAATAGCTGATGGTATGTTTAGGTTTTCTAATGTTTTAAGACGACTTCAAATATTACTTAACTATATGTGATAGAGGTTAATGCCAGATTCTAGAGATACGAATGATACAATTAAAAAAAGAAAAAGAAAAAAGAAAACAAAAAAACTACACCATTATTTCCTTGACTATTCTATCTACTTTTAGGGTACATTCATCATCTTTGATGGGTCAAATCTTTTTTGTTGGAAACCAATAACATTGAACCAGTTAGAGATTCTGGAGATCGGTCGTAAACAACTGCTCAAGAAGATCAATTCCCTAACCACTTTTGTGAGTATTTCATGCACATAAGGGGAAAGACGCCAAGGGATTGAAAATAAGCGTTTATGGAATTAGATTTTGCAGTATTGCATCTTTGTAACATCTCTAGAGATCCCTATCTTCGTCGATAGCTCTAGAAGATAAACATCATCATAAAAGCATGTCCGATCACGAAAAGAAATTAGACAAGCAGGCCTACTCTTGGGTCCAGCGTTAGCTGAGTTTTTCCTATTATTTGTATCTGCACCATGGATTAAAAGTAATCCATGATCTGCACCTATCAGCTTTCCTGTCAGCTTTGATTTTCATTTAAAATCCTCTAAATTACAATTTAGTTTGTATCTTTTTTAAAACTTACCTACCTACTCAGTTCATCATTATGAAGGTGAGCTTCAGACTCTTTTTATGTTGGTAATTTTCAGAATTTAACTTTAAGCCAAACTATTTTGGATTCAATGTATGTGTTATTGCATAAATTTTGTGGAATTGATGTTTTGATATCACATCCTAGAGGGGGAGGGGAGGGATGTTATTAAAATGATCTCTGTATCTCAAATTGTTTGCGACTATGGTCACTATGTCTACTACATTTGGCCAAGTTGACATTCTTCTCTCTCTTCCTGGTGAGAACACCTTTGCAGTGGGAAGATACAAGCTATTTAAATACAGGGGGGTACAGGTTGATACAACCCTATCAAAACCTTTTCAATGCATTTTTCTCTGCCATACCTTATATTTACTAGGCTCTCATTATTATTCGTTCCCCCAGGGTGCCAATAATCTGGTCATTATTCAGATCCCCATGACATTGTTTTGTCAATAAAGATTTTTTTTTTTTATCATAAACTTTAGCAATCTTAATATGTGCAGCCTCTCTTTGTTGAGACTTTGCCCGTTCACCTACAAAATCTCTATCCTATGGATTATTGAGCAGCCTACCAAGAAACAATGAAGAGTTTTTATTATAAAATTCTATCAATTCCAATCATTTAATGGAAACTTTTATGAAATAAAGTAAGCGTGTCATGACCTTGCTCGCCAATCACCAAAGAATGGGTTGTGTGCCTTGCTGAACATAGTTTGTAGCCAAATGGGCATTGTAGTGCTGAGTGGTTGTTGTTGGTGTGTGTGCTATGCTCCTGGGGTTTACATTTTGTCATTAACCATTTTCTCTTCTTTGTGTTTTCAAGGTGACTTTGCCAAGGCAAGCAACTTCCACAACTCATTTAAAAATCTCAGGTACTAGGTGTGATAAAGTTTTGGAGAGATATCTTTGGCTGTCCTACAATACTCTGTCTTTCTCTCTCCCTCTCTCTCTGTCTCTCTCCGTCTCTCTCTGTCTCTCTCCGTCTCTCTGTGTCTCTCTCTCTATGCCTGTCTGTCTGTCTGTCTGTCTGGCTCTCTCTCTCTCTCTCTCTCTCTCTCTCTCTCTCTCTCCTGCTCACTTGCTCGCCTGATATACATTCCTTCTCTTCTCTTTCTTTACTTAAAGCATTTACAATAAAGTTCTTAAATTTTTTACTTTGACATGTAAATCAATATTAAACTTTCAAAAGCAGACAGAATTGTCTTGAATAAAATGAATTAATTGTCATAACATTAGTTCTTAGTCATACCTACAGTCCGTTCATAAATAGATGGTTTACATATTTTTGTTTTTCTCCTCTGATTTTCCATATATAGGACCCTGAAATTTTGCACATGTTATTTTTGTAGGTTATAAGAAATATGTAGTAAATCAATGAAAAAAAAGTAAAATTATTAATAAGCAAATGACTTCCCAGTTTCATTTTTAGTGGTTGGTTTGATAAGCAGTGAGTTCTGGAGCTGTCTTTTTTGTTTTTTTTCAATGGTTTGTAGATGGACACAAGCTGCAAAGCTACATATGCAAGGGAGTCCCAATTGATTGCAGCAATCATTATAAAGAAATGTGAACTTTAATAGTTTCTCTTTGCCTGTATCTTATGTTTGTTTGTTTTTTGTTGAGATGTAGACGCACATTCTGCACTGTATGGCCAATGGCTTTAGAATGTTGAGACAGTAGCTTTTGTTTTTAAAAGTACTCACAACTTGTCTGTTGAGTACTTAGTTTTCATGAAGAGAATAATAATGTGATCTGTGCTTACCTCTTTCCTCCGTTCAGGGATGGATGTGTACATTTTATAGATAGAATGAATTAAATGGACAGGAATTTTTCCAATTTAAAGGTTTTTTTTCCCTCTACTCTGAATGCTAGTACATGATGAGTAAAACAACTAAAAAATGGTGGTGTTCAATTGAAGTAAATCAAATATTAAAAAATCAATTTTCATGGATATCACAGAAAAGAAAATTCATTGAAAAGTATTTACTGGAAGCCAAAATCATCCATCAACATTTGAATTAGACGGAATAAGAACCATTTTAAAAAATGAGGTTGAATCTGAATTTTTTGAAAACTGTGCGTTTAATCAATGCAACACACAAAAAATTCTGAGTTTAAAGTATCTTTATGAAAACTTCTCATGCATCTTATAACAGTTGCAAATTTATAAGAGAAAAGTCATTGTTGTTCTTAAAGGGGAAATTGACAAGCAAACTCAGCACAGGGATATTCGATGGACATGGAAAACACTTCATGTTTTGTGTGGGCATGACATGTTTACGATTTAATACTGTGAAACAACTCCATGAATGACAGGGTTGTACATTTTGTTTTTCATATAAACTTAACAACAAAATTTTCTTGTATTGGTATCAATAAATCTCAAATTTGATGTTCGGTTAAGACAAATTGATTTAGGGCTACATGCAAAATTTCAAAAGTGTCCATCAAGTAACAACTGAGAAGAACTAAACAAAAATGCACAAACCATTTACTTGTGAACTAGACACTGGATACATTAAATTCTATTTCTACAAAATTTCATGACACTGCGTTTACTTTTAATTGAGTTATGATACTTTAAACTAAACCATTTAAAATAAAGCATATCATTGTTTCTAAATGCATGTCGTGTTGATTTGTGCCTATGAGCTATAATTGGCATTCCTTTCATTCACACTGCCAAAACTAAGGTCAGCTCACAAAGGTATATAAAACTTCTATGCGAAATCTGTTGCCTACAGTAAATGCCTTTATCCACGAGGTGATTTAATTTTTCTGCAATAATTGTCATATTCTTACTATCATTTTCTAATTAAGGTTATTTTTTATTTCATCGGTAAATGTGAATGACCTTGACAATCGCCAAAATTAAATCCTGTGGAGAACGCGATATGGGGTTTGCTTTCTGAAGAGGTCTACTGTGGAAGAAATGAGAAATTTACAGAAAATAAATGAAAAGATCTTATTCTGGGATGTTTTGACATCATCACAGTGGTTTAAATAAGGAAGAGCATAGTATGCTTTAAGGAAGAAGATACTGCAAACAGTCATCGTCTAGTGCAGCAGGCCAATTAAACACATCGATCGCAAAAAGTTATGACGCAAAAATTCATGTTATGATATTGCATTTCTTGAGGTAGTTTATAATTCAGTTTTCAATGTATTGTTTTAAAATTTTATCACACTATCAAAACACAGTTGATAACGTCTGATGTAAAAAAATATTAGAAGAAAAGACCCAGTTTTGGAGAAATTTAATGTCAAAGTTGAGGAACTATTTTGCCTCACCCATATAACCTTTATAATAATCTTTTAACAGAAGCAACCCCTTTTTTGTGTTTAGAATTAAATCCTCTGAAAAGAAAATAGAATGAACAATTCCTTTTTAATGCTGCCCTCATTCCTCAGTTGGTTCAACTCCAGCCCTGCCATGACTGTGTGTAAGGAAAAGATGAGGAAGAGAGTTGTCATATGATAGTGTTTCCCCTGAGAGGACAATGTGAAGGTTTGACCACCTTTGAAATAATAATAATAATAATCTTTGTATTTTAACTTTTATAAATATAGATGAATTTTTATTCTTGTATTTAGTATAAGATCCTGTTCATGTGGGTAATTAAGAGAATGATTTAGAAAACATGGTGTAATTTAGGCCTGTACATACTAAATGAAAACATATGTTGTGAAATAATCCTTACTTTTTATATCATTTTATTTATTTAAATTTGCTATATTTAGTTTCTATTTTCTCTCCTTTGTTTGAAAGTATTTTTTTTGTTTTTGTTAAAACTTTTTTTTTTTTTTTTTTATGGATGGATTTCAACAGTTCTTTGATTAAAGAGAATTAATGAGACAAGATGAGATATAACTCAAGAGAATTAAATTTAGCTGCTTTTATTTGTCCACTGTGAAGAAAGTTTGTGTGTTTTTTCATAATTTAATATTGCAACTTTTCTCTGATTTTCTCATGAAAGCAATGGATCATCTGCTTATCTTAAAAAAGAAGAAAGATAAAAGCCTCAAAATGTCAGTGAAATCAAGCTCTTTGGGTTCATCAGCCTCTGGGAAAGATCCCTCTTCTGCCGTCACTTCCAAACAGAATGGGAACTCCGAGAAGGCACAGTGTGATCTCTGCAAACTGTCCTATATCTCTCAAGCAGTAAGTCCTACATCTCAAGAGTATTTTAAAGTGAAAATAAAAGTGATGAATAATTTTAGAAACTGCATCATTGTTTGTTATTTAGAGTTACTTTAGCTCATAAATCATGACTTGAACTAGTCTCTTTGTCATATATGTGTAACAAAACAGTGATCATGAGTAAAAAGATATTTTGTTGCTTTTGAAAATTTGGTTTTTAATTCTTTTCTTTTTGCATCTTGTTTTAAATAGATTTTCTCTCTTTTTGCCCCACACAGAAACTCACAGAGCATCTGGTTTCTCTGATGCACCATACAAAGCTGGACGAATCAGGAAAGTAAGTCAGCGTTCCTTGTTTTTGTTACTGAATAAATGTATATCTATTGAATAATCAGTGTACAATATAAATGATATTTATAAAAGAACTGAAAATGAATATATTCTTTTCATATTTGTTGCATTTTAACTTAAAAAGATTTTGATTTTTTAGGACATGTCATGTCTTCTTGATTTCATTCCTTTTTTCATTCTCTTTGTCATTGGATTCTTAATTCTTCTCCTTCCAGTGTGATGCACTTTCTAAATGGATGGTTTTATATAATACTGGAAGTTTGTTTTATTATGCCTCTATTTATCATTGGAACAAAAATGATAGAAAGCTCCAGTTTTCTGCCAAGGCTCAGGTACTGATTAGCATTTTGTATCATACCAGTTTGATGGGTGCACATCTTCTGGTTAATTTTGCAATGAGGTCACTTTTTGAACATCTGTAAAGCAAATGGCGTAAATAACAATATGTTACAGTTATCAAATTATGACACTATAGCTGGACTGTTATTTTGGATCATGACACACAAACAAACAGAAAAATGTCCATAATTGACGAGAATAAGCTTATGATAAGAAAACTTTTGACATTTGAACTTGTATAAATATGACATCAATGGCAAGAGTTGTTTAAATAAAAACTGAATCAGAGCTCAATGTGCTGCCTCTATTTTCTACCAACATCTGCAGTCATGGCAAGGAATTTTTTCTTTTTTTTTTGTTTATCATTTGTGCGAAAGGGTTCTTCATTCTCCGTTTCAAGTGCTTTTTCTCATTTATAATGGCTTAGAAAATGAAATCCTTGATGCATTGTCAGAAAAAATGTTGAGAGGGATTATCTCTTCTTGTTTTTTATGCCATTGACATTGGCCAACTGGACCATTTTCTTGTGCCAGACCCAAATGGTCTTTGGCCCTTGGAGGTGTTGCATTTTTACTGTACTCTCTCTTGTAAGCTCTCTGGTTTGAATTACTTGAGCTCAAGTCGTGAATTTAAATTGCAACTTTGACTTTTTCAATGGCATTAGCCCTCTTATTTTATAGGTATCACATGTTTATTTAGATGGTGCACTTCTTGTTTTACAAATTAAAAAAGAAATTGACATCATAGCAAATTAACCAAAAGATCTGCACCCGTCAAACTGGTATGACACAAAATGCCAAGAAAAATCTGAGCCTTGGAAGAAAACTGCAGCTTTATATCTTCCTTGCATATGAAGAGAAGCAGGAATATCTTGCAGGCTCTTGTAGAAATCACCACAAACAAATTAGTTCAATATTAAAATTGTTTTTATGTTATGGCTTCAATATGAACACAAAAAACAACAAAAACAGATCATAGATAAGTGAATTGTTTTGAACTGTAAAGGTATTCTCGTAGTTACTTCACTATTTCACAACAATTTGTTGTGCACCTTGTAATGGATGATGATAGAAGATATGACTTTTTTAGGAATAAAATTCTGTGTCATTTACTTCCATATGAAGATTTTTATGTTGTGTTTTTTTTTTAATACCCTGATTCAATTTAACAAGGAACAAGATTCACGAATGCATCTTGTGCCGAGTGACGTTTACAGACATGGCAAAGTACAGAGAGCACATTGGGACGATCAAGCATGTAAACAAATTGAAAGTTCTTCATGCCCAAAACAAAGAGAAAGACAGCAAAAGGAAAGACTTAACCAATAATAATAAAGGGTGAGCACAATCCTCAGATTTGTGAGTAAACAAGTTTAAAATTGTCAGGCATTTTTTAATCTTAAAAACTTATGTTGTGATAATGGTCTACTACTACCACTGCTGCTACTGCTATTACTAGCACTACAACTACAACTACTTATACTGTTACTATTTTCCTCTTCTTCCATTCAACTTACTGACTTGGCTATGACGAGTATTACTGTCATTGCGCATGTTTATTTTAAGTTTTTAATAGGGGGGAGGCTTTAGTGTAATATAGTCTAGGCATTTTTTTTATGAATCAAGACTACTGCTATGCCTTATTTCAGCTGGTTTGTCCTGATTGTGCTAGAAAACTAATCCTAATCTTATGAACCTCCAGCAGACAGAGGGCTGCTGCATGAGAATTGTCTGTTTTATGTTTTTTTTCTTGTCTTCCTCTTTTGCCATCTTTCACATTCACGCTAAAATATGTTTTTTATTATTCAAGTATTTTGGAAAGCAATCATGATTTTTATAGATATATGTTTTTATTTGATGATAATGGATGTAGCACTTTTCCATTGTTATCACCGAGCTCAAAGTGTTTTACAGTACCATACTCCTGACAAACAATCAACATGATATAATAAATGGCCCTACTAGCTTCCTCTTTGGATTGTTTTAAAGAGAGACAATGCAGTCTTCAACCATTGGAACCTCCAAAATCAACAACCATTTCCTATTGGATGTGGTCATCTGTTGGAAGTACCTTCCTTAGTGGCATAGGGCCAATGGCCAGTGGCTATACATTGCATAGTGGAGCCATGGACTGATCTCAAAGGTCACTCTTCCAGATACCAGCCATGCTAGTTGTTTCTTGACCTTGGCATCTTTGGAGATGTGTTCACCATTGAGTCATGGTAAAATTTATGTAAAAATTGTACTCATACAATGAGTTTTGTATTTTGCATTGACCACCCAATCAGAAATTGTGGCTTGTTGTAAACCCTTATCTTAGATTCGGTTCGGGAAATAACTCTTTTACAACTGTTTCTAAACTTCACTTGTTTCTCTTATTCCAGGTCAAGAGACCATTTTGGGGAATTTGGAAAAAGAAATAGCTCGACTTCATATCCAACTTCCAACTCCATAGAAAGATGGCAGGTAGAATTTAGGCAACCTCAGGGCCTGCACAGAGGTGGTAATCCCCATCACACCTTTCAGAACTGGAATTCAAACCAACACAGCTCCAACCAGTTCAACCAGGACTATTTTATGACACAGGAAGGACAGCAAATTCCTTGGGGATCCGGAGCAGCCAATTTCAGGCAGGGAGGTTCCTATGACCTGCAGAATATCATGAACCATGTATTAAAGTATTCTAATGGTGGGAGCCAGTATGGTCAAAACCAGCAAACGCACAACCTCACCCATTATATTAATTTTGATAGGTGCTGGGACGAGCTATCCATCCAGCAACATGAAGACTTCCTAGCCGATATGGACCAAAGCTATCCTCAAAGGTTTGAAGAGTCACAGTCTTATTCAAGCCAACCTCTGTCTCTCTACAAAGACAAGAACTCTGGGAGAAGAAACATGCAAGAAACTGACCTCGATGACAGAAGGGATATTAACTGGCCACCTTCTAGTGACAGGAAACGACCCCGCTATGAAGATAATCCTCTGGAATCTGTTGCAAAATCCCATAAAACTTATGGTCGAAAGGAGTTACAAGAGACAGGAAGCAAAACTAAAATAGGGTGTCAGAGTAGTGATGAAAAGAATCCTACTGATGAAGGGAAGGCAGCTCTGGAAAAAGGTAGAACAGTTGACCAGAACCGAACATCTTCTCTGGACAATGCCAGTGACACAATTTTGGAGAGAGCTGAAAAATTGTGTAAAGAGCTGCGAGAGAAGAGGGAGGCATCCTACACACACAGAGCCAATGTACTAAAATCTCAGAGCCAGCAATCAATCAATGACAAAATGAACTCCCTTAAGAAGGACCAGCAGTCTTACCTAAAGGGTCACTTAAAGGGGAAAGATAAGGACAAACAGTCATCCAACATTACCTCTATCGTTTCTTCATCCTCTGAAACTGCTGCAAGTGTCAAAACTTCGTTCTCGTCATCATCTTCTAACACAAACAAGAAACTCTCAGCCTCATCCTCTAAAATAAAAACTTTGGAAGAAATCAGAAATTCTATTGAGCAAAGTGTTTTAGATGATGTGCAATGCACTTCCACATCACAAGGCAAAGTCAACAGCAGAAGACGGACCACCTCATTGGGGGAGTCAACTGTGAGCTCCCAAGGGCCTGAAAGCTCACTGGGTAAACCCACTTTGGAGGTGGATCTGCCTGCCAAGCCACCCAAACCGTCCCAGAAGAGTGACAGTGCTGGGGTTACGGTTCCCAAGATCGGAGCCAAGCCTCTCTCATCACGGCCAGCTATCACTAAGGAGCATCTGAACAAAATGGTCAACTGCCCTCGCTCAAGGTGGGTGTACTATCAAGGCTAATGGTTTATTGATGGGATTTCTTAATTAAAACTATTATTTTAGGATTCCATGTCTACATTGAACATGCTAAAAAGTTATCAAATCCTGATTTATAATAGATTTTGGTAGGATGAATTGATTTAGGTATTTTTACAAATGGAGTGTGGTAGGATCTATTTTATAATTCAGTAGCTGAAAGAAATTTGCTGGATTGTTTTGTGATCATTTATGTTTGAGTGAATATCTCAATGTGCTCACATTGACTAAGGAAGCAGATTAATACCGCAAAGTTATTTAGAAATCAGCTAATATTAGCTAAGAGGGTGTGAATTCATACCCCTATTTTGTTGAGTTATTTTGTATTATTGCTTACACTTCTTTCCCTTCATGAGCAAATCAGTCTTAATATTGCTTGTGTTTCTGAAATGTATCTGCTCCCCTTCCCTCCCAGAACGGAAAGAGTTCATCTGGCCCGCATGTTCCAATCAAGGGAAGACAACCGATCTACAGCCAGTATTTCTTCTCGTAGTAACATCAATATGGAGGGTTTGTATGACACAACTATACCCGACATCCAGTTAGATGTAGGAGGAGATTTACCTACCATCAAACTAGAAGAGCTCTCCGATGGTGTTCGTGCTCAGATTTTAGATCTCATTCAAGATGACATCACCTCAACGCAGAGTGAACTGGAAAAAATTGAGACTACAGAGGACGTGTCCACAAAAGAAAGTGGAGGAAAGAATTCAGACTCATTAAGAAGTGAATCAAAAGCTTCAGAAGTCCAGAAGATCAAACCAAGGAAAGTATCCAAAACTAGCCATAGTTCTTCAAATGAGACTAAGGACAATTCCGTTGTAATTGGCAGTATGTTATCCAAAGGACACAATCGATTAAACCCTACTGTGGTCGTTGAGAGACTAAATTTGGATAAAAGTCATTCATTGGACTCAGGGATTGAGAAATCAGGCCAGAGCTCTCAATCAAGTCTTGAAACCATTTGTGATGGTGATTCTGTGCACATCGGGAAATTTGCTGCCCCAGGGGTTATAGACAAAGGCATTTGCACAGATATATCAGCTATGCATGTAGAGGAAACTGAAAAATCAGCTGCTTTGAGCAGTGAGAACATCCTCTCCAGGTATCCCACCATTTTGAGGAACCTCAAAGCAACCCCAGGCAAGCCAAGATCTGACACCATAATGGATGAAAATGATGCAACAAGTCTGCTGGATTCTGTGAGATCATCCATGCCAGATTCTCCACTGCCATTGCCTTCATCTTCATCATTGTTATCATCGTCCCAGTCCACAGTTCACCCCTTACTCACCTCAACCCTTTCCTATCATGCCTCATCCATCCCAACACATTCTCAGTCACAGCTGGATGATCACACAAACGCAGCTACACAGATTGAGCAGGACAAAAGTTCTAGTGGTAAAATGTTTGTTTGTGCATACATTATGTTTTTATCCAATGATAGCTATCAATCGTTGACAGTTTAGCTTTTTCTAAAAGGCTCAGAAACTCTTAACCTTTAAGGTGTAATCATTTTTTTATTTAGGCCCTTGTGCTTGGGTAGAGACCAGGTCAGTTGTTGGTAGTGAAAACATAGGAATAGCAATCTAATGGATTTCTGCATGTGCACACACAGGGAATTTTAAGTTAATGACAAAAATCAGCCTACCTTGTTTAAGTTTCAACTTTTGTATTTCAAATTTCTCTTTCCAAAGGCTGGTCTGTTTTTTTGTTTTTTTTAACTCTCTAAAACGTAGCCAACATATTTTTCTTTTCACATGACAGTTTCTTCTAATTGTTAAGAAATTGAAGAGATCAGAAATTTTCTTTTGAATTGCAGAAAATGCTGTCCATGTAAATGTCTTGTTTGTTGATGGGTGATGAAGAATTGTACTGTGGTTGTTTATATAAGTATTTTCATTAATGTCTCTACACAGCCTCAAGAAGATTCATGAGCTCCATTTATTGTTTGTAAGAGTTTATCTGGCATAGTATCTCTCATGGCTGTCTTTTATGAGCAGTTTTTTTCTGGTGCAATGTCATCTCAAATCTGTAGTTCTAGAATGAGGGGCTGTTTTTTTTTTAAAACAAAATCCTCATCTAATGTCATTGCCAAATGCTACAACAGTCAGGATTATGAATTTTATCCACACATAAGTTTTATTCTTCATTATTTCATTCCTGTTCTCCCCCCTTCCCTCTTTCTTGCCCAGCTCCAAGCAATGATGTCAGTGGAGCCACTGCCTTCTCCTCCTCTGAGGCTGTCACTCGAGACTCAATTTCCAATGAGCGGAGCACCATGTCAGAGCTGCTGACTCTGTCGGAGCAGGAGGAGTGTGTCAAGCAGGAAATGACCAGCATGGAGCTACGTCTGACCAGGCTGCATCGGCTGCTGGAGCAGGCGGTCAACCAGATCAACAAGTGCACTGAGAGGAGAAACCAGGTTGGGTTGATTTTTCTTATCAACTTCTCTTTATTTTCTTGTTTTACGAGGTGTGAGAAAA
The DNA here is from genome assembly GCA_039654465.1 of Melibe viridis. Taxonomy (NCBI): domain Eukaryota; kingdom Metazoa; phylum Mollusca; class Gastropoda; order Nudibranchia; family Dendronotidae; genus Melibe; species Melibe viridis. The sequence continues at coordinate 6,942 of JBCIKM010541083.1, read as the reverse complement.
AAATGTCCTGAACGATAGATTCACTTGAAAATTATCATGATTAATGAAAACAACCCTTTTTGTAAAAGTTTGTAAGATTTTAAGGAAAATTACTGATAAATATATGATTTCTACTAGCCTTTATTAAAAACTAGGCATGTTAAGGCTATATTCTAGTAGAAAATTGAGCCTTTTTACAACCCTCATAAAGAATTTATATCGTTTAGAAATTAGAGAGGATTTTATGTAAACATAGTTGTACTTAAAGCAAAGCTTATTTCATTACAATAGAGTAAGTTTTTAATAATAATAATAATAATAATAATCTTTATTGTCCTTTGATTAGGCAATTCATGTTTGGTTAACGTCAAAGGGAAGAATTACAACTCAATGAATAGATAATAACGTGGACATACTGAGCTATACATCTTTAAACCATTGAGGTGGGGTTTTTGCCCCACCAGATATATGTGCATGTTATGTATGTTTTGGAGTTTGCTGTTTTCTGTTGACACAGGTTTAGCTATGTCTGTCTGTTGAAGTGTGCTGTTTCATCTCTGTCATTGACTAGTGTATCTTCCATTCCAATGTCACAGCTGCAAGATGAAGAGAAAAACCTGACCAACAGAAGGCTGCTCCTGCTACGAGGTGAGAATTACTTTGGGATTGAAGGTCTTATGAATCTTAACTAGCCTGTACCTGTGATTTGGAGGGGAGTAGTTGATCCCTGCAATCATGATAATATTCATTTTTGAATAGACCCAAACCTTTTATTTTGCACTTTACTATGCTAAATCATCCTCAACCTTTGAAAAAGCCCTTGTTAAAGGAATCTTCTTACCTTTTTTTTTCTCAGAGGCAGCCACTTCTTCCAAGTACAACTCCACAGACAACCTTAGTGTAAAGGCCTCCAAACCATCCAGCGGGACAGCTACCTTCCCCAGGGCCCCATTATCACAGGCAACGTCCGATAACAGTGGTGTAGAAACAGCTGTGCCAAGCAGAATTATAGGTGACAGCTCAGGTGGTAGCGAAACTGTTACGCATTCCTCACTGACATCAAGGTTGGGATCAATGCAAGAAGAATCTCTCGATGTTGAAGAAGCTAGACCAGAATCTTCGCTTTCTCGATCAGAATGGCTGGCAAAATTCTCTGCTTATTTACCCAGAGATCCTCTGCTGGCACCAAATGCGAGCGCTACATTGGGACGTCATCCTTCCTCATCTTTGTCATCTTTAAACAGACCTGCAAATTTGGCAACCTCGGTGGCCCATTCCTCTCATGCGCAGTCATCAGTTTCAGAATCCAATCACTCCGCTGCACTTCAGATGGTGCCAGAACAAGATTCTCAACCTTCAACTTGTAGAGAGGCCACAATGACAAGTACCACAACTGCACTACCATCCAGCCTTTTCCCAGAGAGCAGGTTTGCTGCTCCAGGAAGTGAGGATTGTGGGAGCTCAGACAATATGGCTGTCAACAGGGCCAAACCGTTTGTATCACCCATTGTGTATGTTGGAACCATCAAAAGTGATGAGACAGGAAAAAAGAAGGTGAATTGATTACCTGTTTCGCAACATGCTCTAACACTAACATTAAAATTGTCAAATGAGAAGAGCGCCCCATGACTGTAATCACCCCCTGTGGTGACAATTTCACTAGGCATATCAAGCCTTGCAAATTTTAGCAATCAAGACATTCATCTTAGAAAAACACAAACTTACTCATCTCGTGCATGCATGCCATCCACAAGTTGGCCCTTGGTGTGTGAAAGCAAGAGGCTCTCAGCTTTTGTAGTTGGTGTTACTGCAGGGTCAAGTTTAAGTGTTGAGGGTTTATGGGTTGTTCAATTAAATATTAAGTTGGTCTCTTTAAATTTTGTGAATTTATTACAAACCCAAAATTTTCATTGGTGCAATTGAATACAGCTGCAATTGATTTTCTTTTTGTTAGGCTTATTTTCAGTAAGTAGACTTGAAAGGACTTTACACACCTAGTTACTGATGTTTTAGTATACTTTGAAAAATTATTTCAAAAGCTTAATATTGAAATTTTTATGTATATTATTCACAAAATAATTTTAAATTGATAGACCCTCTTAGTTGTTGGCTTGTCTCAGGACATTAGCTAAGTGATGTAGTTTTCTGATCTATTATAATTTGTCCCCTTTGAATTCATATGAAAGTTTTATTATAAGAGAATGCTGTGAAAAAATGTTTGAGCAGAAAATTGATCATGTCCTATGCACTCCTTATCCTGACAGAACGACTCAACGGTTCCCGTGATGCTGCTTTGCAATGAGAATATTTCGTCCTTGTTCAACAAAGACTGTGGGGGGAGGAGAAAGGAGGAGGAGCTGGAAGGGAATGTGAATGCTGCTACCAACTCTAAGGAAGATCTGACGCACCATAGGACAGGTAGGACTACAATCTTGTTCACCAGGAAATGTCTTGTAAGATGCAAAAGGTGTTCAACTCCCATCCATGGAAATCATATCTCTTGAAGTTGTCTCTTGTAAAGATTTTTTGTTCTGATTTCACAAATGCATGTTTGAAGTGTATTTGAATTTGATATTTAATGGGGGAGAGGGCGGGCAACTAAATCTGAAACAGTTGCTCTGTCCTGGGAGCGAATAGAATTTTGTGCGATTGCGGTTTCTGGTTTAGTTTGTATCATAATAATTTCCTTTTTTAAAATAATTCTGCTCCTGAAAAGATGAGTACCTATAGATGTATTTCTGATTGATCTTAGACCTTGAAGTCTTGCCTGCAGCCTTTGTTGTAAAATTGTATATGGGGATTTTTTTTGTCAGAAGTTGTGAATTGTCATGGGGAGGTCAATGCTTGTTTACACATTGGTATTTATAAAACCCTCCACCTTTCATTGTTGTTTTTATGTGAAAGTGTCTGTCAGAAGTATTAGATCAACAATGGTTGATCGATCATTTGCATTTTTAAATGTGCTATTTAAATCTGTAATTATGTTTCAGCTTTTTGAGTTTTGTGTGTTGTTTGAAAGTCACAGTTTTATAAATGAAAGATGCCTTAGCAGGGAAAAATACAAATTTTTATCAGAGATTTAAATTTGCCAACTTTTAATCTTTCAGATTGTTTAGAGTAATCCACGTTGACATTGTTTTTCCTATGCAGCTTATTTTTTTCTCTCAAAATATCTCCATTGATGCAATTGTAAAAATCCTGTAAATTCACTGCTGCTTTTTATAGTTATATTGATTTTGTCGTTTCACTGCCACACATTCCTTAGTTCCAGGAGCAAAAGTGCATCCTGGGATGTCCAGAGCTTTTCCCGGAAGTCCACGCCAGGAGGACTCGGACATCGGAAGCGTTGCCAGCATCGCCAGTGGAAGTTCTTTAGGGGAGCAGATCTCACGCTACTGTAAGTTCACACCAGGTGCCTCGGTGGATAGTCTCAACCGTCATGAACTGTCAGTGATTCTATCGGGCCCATCGGACACTAGCGACTTGAGAGGTGTGGAGGATCAACAGGACACAGGAAATAACTCTGAAGAAGCGGAGGATATGAGGGAAAGTAGGAAAACGGCCCAACTGAAAGAGGACATTGGCAACAAAAGTAAGTAACCCCTGTTACCATTAAGGTAGAATACAGGGTTTTTGGGCAGGAGAATTGGTTCTCCTTGAAGCATGCAGTTGTCATTAGGTCTAATACTTATTTTGGAGTTATGGAAAGTTTTGCACTATTGAAAGACTCTTAATTTTCAAAACATTGTTTTCATTTACTGACACTTACATCAAATAGTAAAAAATATTTAAATGTGTTCAACAAAAATGATAAGTAAAATCAAATGGTAGAATGAGTAACAGAATTTTGAGGTTTATAAGAGATTAAAGGGTTTTCAAAGTTACTCACTCATAAAGTATTGTTTATTAAATAATCAGTTGCCAAAAAGCCAATATGACAAAGATTTAAAAAAACAGAACAGCTTTTTATCTCAGGGAAATAACAGACTTGAAAGGCTTATTACTCTCAAGCATATTATTTATTGATTATCTTATTAAGGAAATTAAGTTAGATCAAGACAAAACTATTTAGATCCATCAATGATAAAAACTAGTCCAGTAGGGGTGAGTGAAAGTTTATTTATGATAGATATGAGTAGTCTTTGTTTCCTTACATTATGTTAAATCTCACTCTTTGCATTGTTGTTTTTGTTTGCTTCTACCTCCAACAGGGTTATACGGCCATCTGGACCACGAATCCATCCGCTCAGCAGAGGCTCTTCACATACAGGAACGGAACCATGAGGTCCCATCAACCTCCTCTGCAGACAAAAAGAAGAAGAAACGGAAGACCAAGCACCAAAGAGATAGCGGTATTCGAGGACGGCCCAAACCCTACGTCATCACCTCATCTTCTGCTGATGAAAATGAGATGACTTCCAGCAGACATGTTGAAAACACAGTGTCAAGTTTGGACCTTCGACAATGGAAGAGTCCAGAGTCGACGAGTGACAATGACAGCAGTGATCTTCCGAGTGCAACTCTCAAGTCCAGCAAGAGCTCAGGGCAGAATAAAAATCAGAACAAATCTGTAACAGGGACAGAGATAACGGTAGCTGAATGTGACTCCTCCACCAATTTAGGCCTGGTGGATACACAGAGGTAAAGTGTAAAGGATTGGGTGTGCCAATTACCTAAGTGTAATTTGTTTCAGAGTCTGATTTTGGATGTACCCAAATGGGTGAGGTTTTATTCATGTCATCTCAGACTGTAATTTGTCATGTTTGAATCCCTGTCCAGCTTCGTTACCAAATGACAAGCCTGGTTCACAAGGATATCATAGTCATCACTATTGATTGTTCTATTTTGCTGAATGGCTTAGCTGTGCCAAGTATTATTATCAGTGTTTGGGATTGATTTGGAATTTTGTCAAAGCAAGGAATGTCATTAGACATCATGTAGGGCTTATTTTTCCAATCTCCAGGTATCTTGAAAAATACTTATTCATGAGAAATCTCACTAACTAGTGCTGTTTCTGTGATATTATGTATCTCCTGTCTTGTAAATCTGGTAATGTAATGAGAGATCACATTTTTTTCAGTCAAGAATATTTTCTGGTAGGTATTGTTATACTTAATTTATTTGCTATGCTCAGTTAATTACCCTTCCTTTTTTTTTTCTTCTGACTTTTCAGTTTGAATGCTTGCTCCAGTAAGTTGAAAGAAATGAATGAAAGTTTTGAGAAAAATTTTGGAAGGAAGCCCAAATATGTAGGTAAAAGCAAACCTGGCAGCTCAAAAAGTGGCCTCAGCAATGAAAGCACAGATTTTCACATTGTTGTGTCAGACTCTGACAGCGATGGAGATGCAGCACCAAATTCAAACAGTATTGACTTACGTGGCGATGATGACAGCGAAAGATTCCCATCCAGAGGATCCAGTAACAGCAGGACAGGAACAGGAAGTCTGGTCTTCCCAAGCACTCTGGGAGCTGTCTGCTTTCTGAGGTGCCGTCATGACACGATCTATGCTGGATTCCTCCACTGCGGCTTCAAAGTGTTGCATATGGCAGAGGCGAGCTCAAGTGTGAGTTTTTTTTATCAAATTATTCATCTTTGTACTTTGTACTTTGATGTTATGTTTTTCATTGCAAATGAAGGCCTGTATGAAGAGAGATATGTTTAATGCTGCTTGAGGTCATTATGATGAATCCAATTGGTGGCTGCTGGAAGCTGAGAGTTGTCATTACAGAAAAAACAAAATGAAAAAAAAAAAAAAAAAAGCATGTAATTTTTTCATTGGTCTCTTGTTTCAGACTAAAGGTTTCAAATACATTTTCTACTTTGTTTCTTCTCAGACAAGGTAACAATGATTAAATAATAAAATGAAATTGATAATGACATGAAGTAGATATTGACACATTTACAGCAATGGAAATGATAATAAAATTAAAGTTGCACCCTTTACAATCCATCACGCAAAACTATTGTGGTTTTGGGCAAACTAGGGCTCCAAAAAATCATTTCCACTTTTCTTGTTATTTGGCGTATCTGGAATACACATCGATAGATTTCTCCTTGATTTCTTTTCCTAAAATGATAATAATAATAATAATACATAACTCTTATATCGTACATTTCCATTACTGGATAATGCCCAATGCTCATTACAATAAGGAAGACTTTGAACTATTCACATAGTTTTACATCTTGCCACATATGATAGAACATAATAACAACAACAAAAATGACACTGTGACAAGAACAATCTCTCTCTCTCTCTCTCTCTCTCTCTCTCTCTCTCTCTCTCTCTCTCTCTCTCTGTCTCTCTGTCTCTCTCTCGCTCTCCCAATCTCTCTCTCTTAATCTCTCTCTCTCTCCCAATCTCTCTCTCTCTCTCTCTCTCTCTCTCTCTCTCTCTCTCTCCCAATCTCTCTCTCTCTCTAGACAATATTCCTGTTTTTAGCTAAAACGAATAAATATTATCATAAAGTACAAAACAAAATAGATCAAATGATTATTTTGATGATTTGAAAGAATAAAACGACAGGATGGTTTGAAAAGGAAAATTTGTACTGTTTTTATATTGGAATAAGCTAGTATTTTGAATTTCTTGATAACTTTAAAAAAGAGGAAATACATTCTTTATTTTTTAAACTCTCAAAAATAAAGAAATTGAAAAAAAAAATCCAATTTTAAAAATTCCCATAATGGTCTGTCTTGGACGACCCAGGCACCAGCCTCAGTGGTTGCTAGGATTGCACCAGCAGTGCAACCCCTTGCATGGGAGTCTGACAACTTACTTTGAGTCGCTGAGCCACCTTAATGATAAAATATAATAATATAGTATAAAATAGATGTTTATTTTTGTCACTGTATTTCTCTTCCTTCTTGTCCCCCCTCCCTCCCCATGCACAAACACACACACACACACACACACACACACACACACACACACACACACACACACACACACACACACACAC
>JBCIKM010540972.1:0-17872 GCA_039654465.1 Melibe viridis | reverse complement strand
AAAAAAAAAAAGGGAAACTTTGTCCCAAAAAAAAAAAAAAAAAAAAAAAAACCCCCCCCCCCCCAAAAAAAAAAAAAAAAAAAAAAAAAGAAAGATGAAAAAAAAAGCAAACAATCCTACAACACTAACATACACTCACTCACATGGCAGTCCTCACATCCACACAAAAACTGCTAGACTGTTGGATTGCTATCAACACGAAAACAGCATGACCTAGCAGAAGATGTCTGATTTTTCTACACCCCAAACAAACAATGAAAAGTAGAGTTGAAAAATGATATTATGGCACATTTATGATTAAGTTATCTTGATTGACTGGATGTCACATCCAGATAGAAGTCTTGACTAAAATGGAGCTAGTCCAGACAGTTTCACATTACATAGTACGACAAGGAGAAAATAGTTTGTGGTGTAACAGAAGCAACGGAAACTTGGAACCAAGAACAGGTAGGAAAACGATCTTCTCTCATAGTAAGATGTCCCAACACTCTACAACAAGTCCGGTTATCAAGTACTTTACTTTTAAAAAGTATGGTCATCATCTTTAGGATTTCTGAATGTGCTTTTGCTTTATTGACAAAAAATCAAAACATACAGAGCCAACAAGATCATTGGGCAAAGGCTGTCCTTATTCACAGCACCCTTTCCTGTTATAAAATTCATTATTTACTACTTATATGGGACAGAAAATGAAAATATATCAATATCTAAGTGTTTTGTCACAAAATATAAGTGAAAATATCAGTTTGAAGCTTTTAAAATATTTTTACTCTATACTAATCGAATGGTCAGTTGGTTACTGTGCTTTCGCTAATTTTACTAAAGATAAGAAGGAAAAGGGTGCTGTGAAAAACCACTGCCTTGGGCAAAACCCGGGAGGGGAATGGTTGACAGTATTCTAACAGCTCTCAATCAAGAGTTTCAATTCGGTTGAATATATTTTGATATTTGTTGACCCTTACAAAAGACTTAATGCTTGGATTACTCTTGTAAATCTGTCCCCCATTATCATACCTGTAAAGTTCATTCATTGTGATGTTGGCTCTTTGAAAATAATATACCTACTCTCAACAAAAGAGCAAAACCTGACCCAAACTATTATGTGTTAGGAATTAGGGGGAATTTAATATAGGTACCTAAGGAAATGGATATGTTTTTATTCAGACTAAAGTCCGAGTAAAATTTTTGTTTTGAAGTTCAAATAAAGATATTTTTACTTCATCTTAAAATGAATAAGATGCGGGAAGTGTGAGCCTATAGCAAGAAACATGTGTTTTAAAATCACTGACTTAACCCTTATAGAGCGCAATTTTTTCCCAAAAAAATCGGGAATTTTTTCAGCCAAAAGTTACCGCTTATCTTATAAAGGCCAAGTGGCATGTGTTATGTATCAATTTGAACGGGATAGGATAAGGATTGAATATATACAGTTACAGGGTCTTTTAGTTGCAAAAAAAAAGAAATATGAAAGTGGAAGTGGAGATTTACAGACACACCAACTGACACACTGTGTGTTCTCCCGCGTTTAAAGGGTTAAAAGGCTAAATCCTTTTTTTTTATGTACCTATTATCTATATGACATGGCAGACAAAATGATTGATGATGATTTCTTGATTAACATTGGATATCAAGATGTCATAACAATGTTACTTTGAACTTGTCCAGCTAAAGGTAAGATGGGTTGTGTCATCTAAACTAACTGATAGGTGGGAGGAGGAGAATTTCCTCCATCAGAAAGTTTCTTGGAATCAACCCTTCTCTCTCGACTCTCACTAAGCATCTTTTGATGAATTAAGGGAGCATAAAATGTTGGAAAACACTAACTATATTGAAGAGTTTCTTCAGTCATAAATGAAAGAGCATGCAGCAAAAATCATTTACGTTTTTTAAGTACCTTTATTGTGTTTTTAACAAAAGAACTGTATGAGACTGCTTGTTTTATAATCTTGGCTAAAATTCACAGTCACCATACACATTTTGTCATATTGTTTTGTTGTTTTTTTGTTTGTTTGTTTTTTTCATTGAAACTGATGTTTGCACTTGATGATTTGTACACAAGGTGAAGAACCAGACAAGGCATTGAACCCCCTGTGTTTAGGAGAGATCTATGGAGTCATTGGAAAAGTGAAATTGCACCCTGGTAGCTATAATAATGTTGTTTTGTTTTCATTTTTGTTCTTTTGTAGGGAAAGCACATTTTATGGTATGGTACTTTAAAAGGTTGCCCTGTGTTAAATTGGCTCATTGGTGTCTCTCAATGAGCAGATACCACCAAGGCAACAGCAACTACTGGTTGGCTTAAGATTGAGTAATACCCCTCATGTAATGCTCATTATGCCACAGAAGATTAGGCATGGTGGACTGATCCTCTGTCTGTCTTCAGACAGAGTTTCTCCTAGCTCCTTGGAGCTGGGTCCCGACACTGCTAAGGCGGTATGAAGAGATAAGGATAACAATACAAAACAAAACACTCTAAAAGGAATGATGTTTGATTTCAGTCATGATATGACTTTATATGCTACTGGTTTACTCTCTAAAAAGCAACCCTGAGGTGCTAAAGTTCAAAGATGCACTGCCTACTGCTTAATGCCGTGGCCAAGCCCTCACACCTCTCTCCCATGACAATGTAATTCTCCCCTAGGGAATACGACTGTTCTTCTGGTCAGGACCAGAATGTCTGGCAAGTTTAACAGTCGAAAGACTGGTGCAGCATGTTACAACAGCTGTCTTTCTTAACTGTCAGGCTGTTTTTTTTTAAACCATTCCCAAGGACCAGGACTGGTCCTTGCAGTCCTTCGCAAAATTTAACTGTTGACTGGGGATTTTAAGCTATGCACTGAGGACTGCCTAGGCATAATTAAAGATTACAATGGGTGATCACACTTTAAATGAACGGGTATATCTACTGAAAGAAAAGAAACAACCTGTCCAAGCTGGTTTGGGTGTTTTTTATATTAAACAGCAGAGCAAATCTTTGTAAAATTTACGTTTTTTAAATTTTTGATTAAGGGTCAAAAGAATCCTCTCCCTCGTATGCATTTCTTAAAAAACTCTTACCTCCATGAAGTTGATGGTCTTAAGAAAAACAGGTGTGAAGTCAAAACTTTGTTTTTGTACTTTTGGGCTTTTGCTAAGGATTCATGTGAAAATGGATTTTCAATTGCTTTTTTTTGTTTTAAGAGTTAGTTTTATCATAATTTCCCAAACTCATGTTGCCATGTGATGATTATTCCAGATTGTGAGTGGCGTTTAATCCTCATCAAAAAAAGATCTTTAGCTTGTCGGCTGGCTGACACTCACAATATATACAAGATTGACAAAGTGGCCATCCTTCCTCTCAGCAATCAAGAAGTTAATGACCTTGATCTCGAGGTAATGTCTTGATTAGATTTTAGATGCCTAGCCAGTTCTGTATAAAAGCAAAATTATTGTTTTCATTTTAATATCATGGCTTCAGTAGTAGAGGAGATTGGTGTTTGCCCTATAGCTTGGAGATTTGGGATTCATACCCTGCAATCTAAATTTTTTTGATAGATAGTTCTTAAATGCATGTCAATGCTCAGTTTGAGATATCGATGATTCCCTGTAAGTTATGATTATCTCCACTTTTCGTTTTCCCAGAAAATAAATATTTACAGTGAAAAATTAGCTAGAGTATGTGTTAAGCTTGAACAGGCTAGAAAATAGACTATATTTTCATGTGGAAAGATGACTTCACTTTGAAAATATTTTTAGATAGTATGCTTCAAATTAAGAATACTGTGATATCCACTTTATTCAAATCTGAAAAGTGAAATTCAACTGAACTTTTTCTCTTAAGGGCTCAATAGAGATAAAAAATTTGTTGCCTTTGAAACAGAGCTTTGATATCATGCTCCTTTTTTAATGATTCACAGATATGCAAAAAGCACCAAAATGACAAAGGGCCTCAGCAGTCAGATAACAATCAAAGCTCTCTGCGTGGAACTTGGAATTCAATTAAAAGTGCAGCTGAAAATGTCAAACCCAAAAAGGTGTGTTCATATATTGCAACTGGTTACTTTGTGATTGAAATAATATTTGATTTTCTTTTCACAATGAACATACAAATCAATGAAAATAAAGGTTTTCCCCATGCTATAGGTTTTCTGAATTTCAAGCTTATCTATTTCATGTACTAGAAAAACAAAGCAAAAACCTTTTTCTGGCATGATTGAGTATGCATTCACACTTAGAGTATTATGTTTGTAAATTCTTAAACTGGAACTATGATTTATCTAAAATGCTATAAGTTCCCACAGTTGTTTTTAATAATTTAGTTTGATAAAATACAAAACTTAATGATGACATATTCTGAAAATATTTCAAATATACAAAAAAAAAAACCCAACCAAACCCAAACTCATTTTTTAAAATGATATTTATTATACATGGTCTGCTTTGTCAGAATTAGTATACAGATTTACTATATTTAAAGCTAACTGTGGTGTTAATGAAACAGACATGTAGAATGGTTTTGTAAAGAAGAATTCTCTGTAGCTAGCTGTAGTTCTGAGTGGATATTGTGCCATGAACAAAAAATTCAATTTTCAAGCTCTAAAATGGAAAGAAAAAGTCTGTCAACAAAAAATAATTAACTCCATGATATTTTTAACATGTAAAGAACCTTATGTCTTTTGTATCTGATTTTGCCTCCCTTCTCTGCCTCTAAAAGATATATTCTCTTTGACATTTCAGAAAGAAAATAAAGAGAGGGAGAAATTTGAGAAGAGAATCCTTGAGGTTTGTGTAAAACCATATTTTGATGAATGATATGATATGAAATAGTATGTTTTTGTGTTGTTAGTTCTCATTATGTTCTTTTGATGAATATTTAGTCCTCTTTTTTTGGCTGGCCGGATGAAGAATTATTTAACATTTGATAACCTTCCACTGCTGTTAAAAAAAAAATTCTCTCTTTTTTAAAATACACTATCCTTTGCAGGTTTTTTTATTGTTATGCTAATAAGTTTACATGTCTTTTTCAGGAACTGTTAAAGATGTTTAACGACTCAGATTCCTTCTACTACAGTGACAACCATGATATAACTAACAGCCTTCAACGTCAACACAGTCCATCATATAATGCTAGCATACCACTCTGGAAGAGAGCTGATGACCGTTTCTTTTGGAATAAACACATGCTGTTGGAATTAGTGGAGGGTCAAGTAAGAAATACGTTAACCCTTTCATTTCAATTTTAAACTGCTTTTACTGTTTAATTCAGTTTGTGCCCTGTAACTGGTATGATATTATATAGTATAGTATAGATAGGACTTATATGACTCTTATCCCTATTACAATAACACACTCTAATGGCAGGTTGGTGGCATAGAGGTACAGAAACTTTTCAAAACAAAAAGCCACAAGTTTGAGTCCGAGTTGAGTATCTTGTACTATTGGAAATGGTTGATAAACTAGGAGGTCCCGTGTACATGTTGTGCACACCGAAGAGCCCTTGGCAGCCGGAAATTGGAATTAGTTGGCTGCTGTCCAGGCAAAATTTTAAAATAATCACTGCATGAGCATAATAGTGGTTGATCTGGAATGGCGTTCAAATCTCATGCTGAGGAGCGTGGGTTTAATCCCTAACAGCGCCATCATGTTGTGTCCCTTGGTAAGGCACTTTATCACACTTATCTCATCCTATCAGAGAGGGATGTAAAGCTCGGGATTCCCCTGATTGTAGACGTTTTCCCTCTGTCCTAAAAATTGTAACGTGCCTAACTGACAGCTTGAATTGTCATATATTTTAAGTGTTAGTTGTCTCCTGCCATGGATATGGAGTTTTTAAGCACTTGCACCATGGTGATGACTGTGGATATGCGCTATGTAAAGGTCCATTTGTCATATCATATATCAATGAGTATTTTCACCAAAAAAGCAACCTCTTTGAAAAATCTCAGACTTTCACAAAAGTAGCCAGAGACTTTCAGAAACATTGACTAGTCTTACATTGTCAAGACTTTTACACAGATTAAATTTTAATTGAGGAAAATTATATTATCTTTATCTGATATTTTATGGTGTAACAGCCAAAGTTCTCAGGAACTGCTCTTTCTTTTTTTTTCAAAAGAGATGATTAACGGCCAGTAACTAAAAGATCTACTCTTAACAGTTCCTGCATCAAAAAGAAGCCTCCCAATTTTTTCCCCTATATCTCACTCATAAAAAGTACAACAAGTTGACAACTCTGATGGCCAAAAGTTATTTAAATCAGGACTTTGACACTGATATGGCGATTTAATTGGGGATTTTTGTAGATAACAGAAAATAAAAAAAACAATTGTCGGAAATGAGGGGGGTTATTACATTTGTAGTTTAAAGTTTAAAGATACTGAAACATTTATGCTAGGCTTTGTTTAGAAAAAAAAAAAAACATCTTCAGATAATTTTATTTGTTGACAAAAGGTTTCATGACAATTTGATAGCTGAAATATCAAATATTTGTTATCCTTGAAGGTTGGCCTTGCAGATATTTGGGTCATTCCTGTAATACAAGGCTATGTTCAAATGGAGAAATGTTTGATGGCATTTGATGAAGATGTTAACTCATCGGACCCATCTGACTGGCCTTCTGTTCATGAAAGAAAACTTGACCCCCTTGACTACAAAATATGTATCATCTCTCGCAGAAGTCGTCATAGAGCAGGTACAATGAAATCATGATTTTCATTTTTGATAAGCTTCATTATTGACTTTCTTAAGATTTTTGTCTCAGCTTTTTTTCAACTGTTCAAACAAAATATTTTGATGTAGAAAAAAAAAAACACAACAAAAAACAATGAACTACTCTACCCTGGTTAATACAGTTATCTATATTTTGTTGTAATATATTGTTTAATTTTACAGGCACTAGATCAAGAAAAAGAGGTCTAGATGCAAGTGGAGCTTGTGCAAATTATGTTGAAACTGAACAGGTTTGTTGAAAGCTGATCATAGTGTTAATATCATCTATAACTGCTGATGGTCATGAACAAACTCAGTGGTTTTGCAGAAAAAGCCTTTCAATAATTCTAGCAGACACTTTTCATCAGTGGACTTATTGTAACAATTCAATTTTTTGGAGAAAACACAATTATGCCAGTGGGTTGTTAAATATTTCATGATTGAAATTAAGATACCTCAATATAACCTTATATAATTTTGACTTGACTTACAGCCTTGCGCTTAAGTGCTAAACGTTTTACTGTAAGACCTTCTCATCAGCATTTTTTAATTTATCCTCTAGGTTTTTGTCTGTGCGTTATGAAAAGTAATGCTAATTTTCTAACAATCAGCATTATTGTCCCTCTCATTTTAATTTGATAAAAACTTGTTTGAGGTCCAAAAATAGATTTTTAGGGTATTATTGTCATCAACACAGATTATTGAGTTTGCACCCCATTTGGTGTCTTTTGTCCAAGTACGAGGATCAATTCCAGTTTTTTGGAGTCAGTCAGGCTTCAAGTACCGCCCACCTCCTCGACTAGATGAAGGTAGTTTTACTTGCTCAGGCAATTGAGCCCCTCTTGTTATCTTCATTTTAGAGCAAACAGGAGCTATTCACAATCATTTCTACAGTATGCACTTCCTAAAAACATCAGAGCAACAGTCTTGTTGGCTCATAAGGATCTATTTTTTCTGGCATTTTTTTGTTTGTTAACTTTTTAATCACACAAGGGAATTCACATATCATAAAGGATATGAATTTGGATTCTTGACAAAGGTCTTTATACTTCAGTAATTTGTTTCACCGAAGTTCCTTGTTTCCCTTTTAAGCTGTATTGTTTCTATGCAATTTCTTGGTTGCATCTTTGAATTTATCTAGTGTGGTTAAATTAAATAAAGAAAACTTGCTACATATGTACTGAAACTGTTAGCATGTGGTCCTTAAGGCAATTAAGGGTGTTGACTATGTTGAATGCACTGGTCATAAACCTGTTGCATTTTAGTGCTAGAATTATTTTTAGAACTAGTGGAGAAAAAATGGCCATCATTTTTAATAATATAAGCAACAAACAACTGCTCTTGAATTCGTGTCTTTCATTAACCATGTTTTTGTTCTCTCGGTGACAGATGAAAAAGCAAGTTATGAGGCATTTTCCAAACATATTCAGGAGCAACTTGATATATACTCAAAGATGGCCATTGTGTCTCTTGCTGAATTGGCTGGAAAAGAACATGTGCTGGGAGATGCTTTCTTGTCTAACGTGCTTACGCTGAACTCATCTGACCTGACATACATTACTTTTGACTTTCATGAGTATTGGTAAGTTATGTAAAGGAAAAAGGGATCAAAGTTATTTCAAAACTGCTTTTATCTTTAAACAAATGCAATATTATTTAAAATGTTACATGCAAAGTCTTTATACTTCAGTAATCTATTTCACTAAAGCTCCCTGTTTCCCCAAATGGAGGCTTTTAGGTTATATTTTCTGAGATATTTATCTCTCATTTCAATTTTGCATAGCATTGATTGTGGACTAATTTTTTAAATTTCCCAAAAGTCCCATTCTTAGACATACACTATTGTATTCAACCAGTTCATCCCAGTATGAGTGGTTTCAAAGTTTCAATGTACATCTATATCTGTTTTCATTCCCTGACTCACAAATGCCACTTTTTCTTCATTTTCAGTCGTGGAATGCGATTTGAAAATGTTTCAATCCTGACAGATGGCATAAAAGATTTGATAAAGGATATGCGCTATACATGGTTGGTATTTACTTATTGTCTTTGCTGAAAATGAAGTTTGAGTTCAGAAAATCCTTCTGTTGATAATTGTATTGTATTGTTGAGGTCACCTTTCACATTCTAGATAAAAACTTAAAGACGAAAAAAAAAAGTTCTTGTAATTTATTCACTGTTGAAACCTTTTGCATTAAGGTTATTTTATTGCTCTAAATTTCACAGCAAAATTTCAAAAAAGTAATCTGTTACATTTATATAATCCCAGGGTAGACAACAAGGGTGTCATATGTGAACAGCGTGGCATCTTCAGGGTCAATTGTGTGGACTGCCTGGACAGGACCAACGTGGTCATGACGGCTGTGGCTAGAATTGTCATGGAATCTCAGGTGAGACTGCAACATTTCTTGAAAAGGATAATTGCCTAGCTGGATGAATGAAACCTAATACTGAAAATGTTTCTTTTATTGAATTGAAAGAAGGGTGTGTGTGTGTGTGCAGGGGAGGAGGGAGGGGGACAGTGATCGTTAAGTAATTTCATTTATCTTTATCACATTTACCACAATATGCCCCCCCCCCCCTCCATCAACTTTATTTTAAGTGCAAAGGCAATGAAGGCAAATAATGCTAACACAATGTATTCATCAAGATTCATCCTATATTTTTTCTGTGAGGTTGGAAAGGAATTTGTTCAAATATCAGATTCAATGGAAGATTTCTTTTCTACTCTGTTTTAAAATCAATATTGTTTTTTTTTTTATTATTTAGAGGTACTTAATCAAAGATCATGGCTATTCACATGCTTATTTCAAACAGAAGGTCAGAAATAGTAATTTATTATTTTACTGTATATTGTAATTAACTAGTTTTGGGGTCTGTTGGGCTTCGCGAAAAAGTGTGAGGTCTTGCAGCATTTTTCTTTTGACTGCCCATTCTCAGGAATGTTCTTCCCAATCTGAACTTTCACCCATGGGTGTCACAAAGATTTTTTTCAATAGGAATTCCTGTATTATATAGCATAATTTCTTCTTCAACTTTTGTCTCTAAAATCTAGTTTCGGAAGTTAGGTTTGCTACCACCAGAAGAGACTCTCCCAAGAAGCTGCCGCCTGACCTACCAACAGTTATGGGCAAACAATGGAGACGCTATCAGTCGTCAGTATGCTGGTACTGCTGCTCTAAAGGTATGCCTGAGTTAAATATTGGGCAACGTGGGTCCTTTATGCAGACCTTTATCAGGGGCTCTCAATAGTGCAATGAGCTTTATGTTGGATTTTCATGGAGAAAGGTGTAGGTTCAAATCCAGTGTTTGCCATTCCCTAATTTTCTTTTGCAAGAAATTTCATTCCTTGGAGCTTTGTCACATACCTAGAGATAATATTTGTATCTTTTAATTCCTCAAACAGACCAATTTTGCTATTTTTTACAGAATGCTTTTTATTTTTATTTTTAGGGGGATTTTACACGCACTGGGGAGCGCAAATTTACAGGTGTCATGAAAGATGGTGTGAATTCTGCTAATAGGTAATGTATTGTTGAATTAAGTATTTACATTAGAATTCCTTTAAACCGAAAGAAGCTAAACTGAAAATTTCCTTAAATCGTAAAGAAATCGGCCAATTTTACAAGTTCCTTCTTTGTCTTTGTACCGTTTCGTACGATAAACCAAAATACTTCAAAGCGCGACTGCCTTTAAACCGAAACAATTTGAAAGCGTCTTTCCTTTTTCTTTTGTTCCATCTTCTTCGCCACCCTCAGTTGGTAGGCCCGCTGTTCTGGCAGTGGCCAGGCAAATCGGTGCCGTGGCAGGTCCTGGGTTCGATTCCCTCCTCCGACGTCTTCCTGTTTTTTTTTCCTTTCTCTCTTTGGCTTTGACTCACCTCGGCACTGTGTCTATACTATTATGCATTTTCATCTATTACCAGTGCCTGCTCCTCTTTTCTTCATTTGAAAAACATCGAAAACAGTGAACTTGCTCTTAACCAAAATGCCTTTAAACCGAAATGAATTAGTAGGTCCCCAAAATTTCGGTTTAAAGGAATTCTACTGTAATTTTTTTTTTTTTTTTTGTGTGTGCTACAAAAGGGTTTGGTATTTCTTTCATGTCGTGTCTGATATTGGTTGCTTTTTTAATTTTTTAATTTTTTTTTACTTAAGCATATATATTATGTTTTGTGTGATATAACTCAGTTTGTTAAACTTTTATGTTTTGAGAACTATTGGCATGATATGCAATGTGTTTTCTGCAAGTAAAGTTGCATCTGACCACAAAAATTACTAAAGGTGCCAATATTTACTTCCAATAATAACTGCTGTAAAAATAAAATTGGAATTGTTTCTTATTTGATTTTATGTCAGAAATTAATTCATTATCTTTTGAACTTAGAAAATGTGTATGGCTGGTAAAGAGTTCATTCTTCAAACATGCTTTGCTCAGGCTCAATATATCATCTATCTAACTTGGGTAAAAATATTCAACCATATACTTTGTCTAGCCATGCAGCAAGAGAGAACTTATCAGGTGATGTCCTGCTATTCAAGAAACCTGATTTACAAGTTAAAGGACCGAATGTCAAGTCCTTGTAGTCAAAGAAAGCTTCTACACCTTTGATAAGAAATCAATGCTTAAGTTACTATTTGTCTTTGAAGGACCCATGGAGGGATTTGGCGTAGGAAGTGTAAAAGAATCTACATTATGAGCTTAAGCAAATGAAAAAGAGGTACTTTTGACTCTTTACAAAGTATAGGTTATACTATGAATGATAATGATTTCTCCTTTTGTAGACATCGTCTATACCCAAGATACCATCCACAACTCTTGTCTTTCTATTGATGCATTTAACAGCAATCGCTTTGAGTGCCCTTGAAAAGGCATTTTGTGTTGAAAAATATATTGAGAGTGACAAATCAATTTGAGGAACTCAGGCCTGTTTCTGATAAGAATATTGAATAGACTCGAGATTCAAATCAAGCATACAGACTGGAAAGTCTATTTGCAACCGGTAATAAAGTTGAAACCATAACCGGATCAATCAGGAACGGCATGAGCATTGAAGCTATATGGCAATTGGTGCAAAGGCTGCCTAAGAAATATATTCGACAGTTTTCCATATCAAACAAAGTTTCTTCAGCAAATAAGATTGTAGTTTGAAGCCTACCATATTTTTGCTCACCTGAAAATTCCCCCAGCCAATACAATAAAAAGACAGGCAGTGTGCTTGTCATTGGGCGTTTCACAGAAATGAAAGGCTAGAGTTCCGACTTAAACCCATTAGATTTTTTGTGGGGGGGCATATCAAAGACCAAACGATGGGACAGCCTTTCCAAACTCTGACCTTATCAAAACCATGGCAGAAAAGTTATGCAAACAAGCAGTCAACAATTTTGTTCATTGTATGAATATGTGTGCAAAGAGTCACGATAGATATGTTGAGCATCTTTTTAAATAGCCCTTGTTTCAAATTGGATCCATTTCTAGCCAGACCGATTAATAAAAAGTAAATCCAGATAAATGTAGCATGGTTATGCTAAATTACTTTAATTTTAGCGCTTTGGATTTTATTTGAGAGGCATTTTGTTGGGGGAAAACAACTCTGGGACACTAGGTATAAACAATCATCAAGGTCCATGTACATTATGGTCAAGTCTGTAATCTTCTGACTTGAAGATTTGTGTATTAACCTAGTGATTTTTGTTGCTTTCACTGACAGATATTATCTGAGGTTCAACGATGCCTATCGCCAGGCTGCTATTGACATCACCCTGGGCCAGCCCATCTCAGATGCTATGCTGGTACCCTCGGTGGAAGTGGACGAAGCGGAGACCCAAGACACCCTTGAGAAGGAAGAGAACATGAACATGATGATAGAGGATTGCAAGAGAATGTTGATCATTGAGCCTGAGTATTGCATTGGTGGTTGGGGCCTCATCAATGCAGACCCAATGTAAGTTTACAATATAATAAAGAAGCACTGATGAAAAGATGTTTCCTTTTTCTTCTTCTTCTTTCATATAGTCAGCCTCATAGATTGGAAGATAATTTTGACTTTGTAGATATTAATTAAGAATTTTGCATGGAGCAGCCTCTTGGTTTGCTGTTTTAAATATCCAAACACACAGGGTTCTTTTACATGCGGAACTTATACACGGAACCTCAGCATTCATGGACTTCTCAAATAGCACCAAGGCTTAATCCTACTTACCTAGGACCAGGGTGTGGCTTCCAACCATTAAAAGGACCAACAGAAATTGGCTGTTCATGGGGCTTTAAACTGCATCTTTCTGTTTGAGAGAAGAGTATCTTTCCCATATGTCATTGTTGTATTTTAATAAAATTTGTTTTAAAATTCATTCTTAAACAATTTTCAGAAGAGCTGTAATATATTTTTTTTATTATTAACTCATTCTTTTTACAGAACAGGGGATAGCGACCGCCTAGATGTGGACATAGTTTTTCTCCTGAGCCAGCGTTCAGTTTATGTGGCGTGGTATGATGATGAAGAGGAGCAAGTGACACAATACCAGAGGATATTCTTAGAGGACATTGACAAGATAGAGATTGGTAAGTCTTGACAGTGTTCATATAGGTGCATGGTTGTCTTTTCACTTTAAAGCTCTAGTGAATATAGGTAAAACTTACCAAAAACAATTGCAAATAATTTCCGTCTGCAAAAACAGAGAGATATCCTGACTGTGCTTTGACAGGTTTTGTTTGTTTTATGCTTGTCAGCCTTGACACTCAATGTATCGCCCTTGCTGTGTTTTCTGATTTTGCACTACATTTATAAGAAATTCTTTAAAAATCTTTAAATTGCATATTTCTTGAGTTTTTGCCATCATCAACTTTATGATATGAATATTTGCCAAGCATGTTAAAATAAAAGGTATGGATGAGTATACATTGAAACTGTGTTTTTTAATGCTGACATCGGAGTCTCTCTTTGTCTTCTTCAGGCATGGAACCAGCTTTGTTCAAGTCCCGTTTCCTGTGTCTACGTCTGATATATCACTATCAAACTGATGAAGGTCTGTTCCACACGTGGAGGCTGGCCAATCTCAGGCTGCCCAATAAGTCTGTGGCTGTGCACCTGCAAGAAGAGACAAAAGGTCTGTAGTCCCAAAGTTCATCATTATATCGTGTCAACACTACCACTCTCTGCAGCCGTGCAATGTGATTGATGTTTCTATAGTTTGGACGTGGGCGTCAGTGTTGACTCTGGGTCAGTAGGTGGGTCAGGTCACATTGTCTTGCTGCACACAGGCAGGAGTCAAAGGACACTGTACTCACATTTTTTTTCTTTTTCTGAGGGTTTGCTGTTCTTCCATTGTAGAATCTGTTTGGTCTTAAAGCTGGCCACCATATGATGATGATACATGAAAAACTTACAAAGGAGAATTATATTATTTTGCTTTAATTAATATGAAATCTCCAACAGGTTTTTTAATTCTTTTTTTTTCTTTTGTAATCCATTACATTGTTGAATTTGGTATTTAACTTCTTTATCTTTTATGTACACACAAATGTGACTGTTTTTCTCCTGATGGTATCTAACTGTGCATGATTTCATAACAGTATGTTCCTTTTTATGTCAGCATAAATTTTTAGAGCTGGAATTGAATAAAGCTAGAGATTTTATTTCAAAATGATTTTATCTACAATTGCAATGAAACTTCAGATTGACTTTATTTTGATGATTTTTTATATAATATAAATTATAATTTGAGTTCTGTTTTTGTAGCATTGCTCCATTTATTCTAAGCGAATGGCCCCTCTCTTATTCTTTTTAATTTTCTGCCTACAGAGAAGTTGTGTGCAATTGCTGAAACTGTAAAGAGTGCTCAAGACATTATGTCTTTGGAGTTAGAAATAGAAGAAAGGCCAAAGTTGGAAAGGTGAGTGAAATTTTTCCTCTTCTTTTTGATTTGTTAATACTTTCTTTAATACTTCTTGATTTTTCAAAGCTCTATTTTTTTTTTATTGAATTCAGGTGTAGCAGTGCTGGGTAGGCAGCAAAGTAGTCACAAATTTAATTGTGTTTCAGATGTCGTAAAACAGGCAATGTATTTTTTGGGGGTCCAATGGATACAGAGGCTTCCAATTTTTTTTCCCAGTAAAGCCTTTACACGGGGTGAATAAGAATGTCATATTTTGGTTTTCATTTCTTCTTCTTTGTATCTTACAGGAGGAAAGCTGCCCCTCACCCAGAAGTCATGGACATACACCAGCAACAGCAAGAAAACTCTTTAACTCTTATCAGTTTACCTCGGGATGTTTCATCTGATTTACGATCTTCCACTTCATCTCTCAAGGATCCTACGAGTACAAGTCATCAGGAATCTTGCCAAGCAAGATCAAAGTCTCCAATTTTGTCCAGATCAAAGTCTCCGATTTCTTTTCTTGAAAATATTCCAAAGCCAAGTTTACGTAAACCAACTTTGCCATCATTTTCTACGACACAGAATTTTAATTTTAGTGATATAAGCGGTAAACTGAATCCTTTTGCAAAAAGCTTGTCGAGACCAATTCATGTGACTTCATTGCCTCATGCAGAAGCTCATGGTAAAAATTCTAAACTGGACAAGGGAGAGGCTGTTATTGGGAATCAATCTTTTACTCAGGTTACCATCCCATCCTCCTCGGAGAGTGACCAGAAAGCAGACAACCAAGGTGTTTTAATGCCGAGCTGTGGTATATTAGCTACAAGTTCAAAGCAGTTGATCAGATCATCTATCCACCTCAAGTCTGAGAGACTGTCAATGGACATGGAATCTTTCCCTGACCCTGCTTGTACAGATGAAAGTTCTCCTACAGCTGCCACCTCCTGCCAGCCCAGTCAACAGGATCATGGTCTTGTTGAGGCAAACCAAAGTGAAAATGATGAATCTCAAACCTTACCCCAAACCACAGAAATCCACAACGCTGAGCTATTTTGTAATTCAGATGATATCACTTCAGAAAGTATTGGTGAGTTGGATCATGGGGATGATTACAAGGATAAACATTTTTCTGGAGATGAGGGTTTTCCTTCTCAGAATGTTCGTGATGAAACTGAAGAGGATGAAGAATATTGCATTGTAGAAAATAATAAAGTTTGTGCAATTGTGAAGAAATCTCAACTACTGCAACACCCTTCCATGAAGCTTTCTCTCAGTGACAGTTCTCTCAGCCACACTCATTTGCAAGAGCAGACAGAACCGGGCACGAACAATTTCTTGAACGCCAATGACTCCAGTCTTATGTCCAAGTTCAAAATGAAAATGTCCAACTTGTCCAAGGGTCCTTCCAACAAACCACAAGAGTCTTCAATGCACACCAAGAACCATATCAAGAAATCTCAAAGAGCTGTGGAAGTTTTTGAACAACTGATGAAAGAGAAATTGACAGGCTCTGAATGCAAAACCAGATTTATTTTTATATGAAAGTAAATTTTAAGATTAGAACGCTCTATACTTATATGCATTCCTTGTCTACATTTTGCTATTCCTTTTGGGTTATTAGTCTTAGACACTATTTTTCTGTTTCTTTCTTTGTAAATAACTTGTTTGACAAAGTCAATCTTCAAATCTCTCTGTCCAAACAAAGAATCATAGAATATGTTGTTGACTTACAACTGAATTCCAATTCCATATCGTCTCTATTTGAGTTGAAATTTTAACTCTGTGGTCTGCACACAGAGCAACATATAAGCCATGTTTTTGTCTTTGCAAAGACATCTTGCTGGCTGGGTGGCTCAGTTGATAAGGTGTATGTATGACTGGCAGTCTGAAGGGGGTTGGTTTAGACCCTGGCTGGGGCTACCATGTGTTACCATGATTCTTGCTGGCATTGAGCTTTGGCCTGATAATTATCTGAAACCCCAGACCTGTAGATCTTCCGTCCAGTGACGGATTTCTGCCATAAATTGATCATGTTTTTACTGCATGTCTTGCTTTCATTCATTCCTGTCCCTTAGCCTACGACCGATTCATGTTACCTTTATTTGTTGAGTACACGGGAGCATTATGACTCCTCCATGCTATGTCAGCTGGGAGAGCACAACCATGCGTGTGCACCCCAGTGGAGCCAACATGGACCTCTCACCTCTCATCGCTCAGCATTCAATACTTTGCGCATGGCCATGGTCATTCTTAGGTGTCCTGCCTTTGGATGTAGTTACTGTTAGATGGTGGAAGACCACACCTACCTGATAGAAATCAGAAGGGACAGGAAAAGTAATATGTGACGAAAAGGGTGAATTATCAGTTGTTTTGCGACTTTGATCGGTACGAACATCACTGACCCAGATAGAGAATTGTGGTTAACAATGTTAGTAAATAAGACAGCGATGTGGCTATGCTCTGATGATAAAAGTGACATTAATCGTAATGCTTGAAAATGCTGGCAAATGTTGAGTTAAGGCTGGAAGGGAAAGCCATTCATCCTCCACCAAATGAGCCACCATTATATTGAAAATGACATATGTGAATCAATCAAATCACTCTGTGTGATCCTGTGGTACATGACCCGACTTTATGCTGTTGGTGCTTGTGGCTAAAGCATAAAGATGTTTCATTTGCACTAACAGGCTTACAATTTGATAACATGAGGGAGTGGCTCCATCTGTACTGCCTGAGTGTGTCCCACTGTGTGGTATAAGGTAGAGATGCAAATCAAAGGCACTATATATTGCATCTAAGGGTGCCTTTCATTCATGTCATCTTGTTGTATGAGGAAACTTGGCACTACCATTGTCTTACTTTTTCCCCTTTTCTGAGATGTCCTGTTTTTGTTTGGGACTCAGTGGTCATCCCTTATTTCATGCCTTTTGGTACATAACTGCAGGGTCACAAGTTAAAACATACTGAGTACTTTTGCACACATAGGGGGTTTAAAGACCCTGGTTCCTCCTGAACCATTATGCTGTTATGGGTGATGGCCATTGCTTATTCTAGTTTGGAGAGATGATATTATGTGTCATTGTAAATCATCTCTCGTTGGTGTCGATATGTGTTTTGAGAGATGATATTTACTTTTTAGTGTAAATCATCTCTCTGCTGTTTGTAGTTTGATATGTTCCCTCTTTCAACTAATTCTATCAACCATGCTTTCCTCTTGGCTCCTCTATGACCCTCGTGTGTCGTGGGGCCCTAAAGCCTTCAATAAATAAACAAAGAAAAACTAAGTGGATTCCCAATCCACATCCCCC